>BJCM01192579.1:0-12983 GCA_018326385.1 Flaveria bidentis
TGAAGACAACAGCTGAAGACAACAGCTGAAGACTAAGTCTGAAGACAACAGCTGAAGACAACAGCTGAAGACAAAGTCTGAAGACAACAGCTGAAGACAACAGCTGAAGACAACAGCTGACGACAACAGCTGAAGACAAAGCTGAAGAAAACAGCTGAAGACAATCAGCTGAAGAAAACAGCTGAAGACAATCAGCTGAAGAAAACAGCTGAAGACTAAGTCCGAAAACAACAGCTGAAGACAACAACGGTTGTCACAACAGCTGAAGACAACAGCGGTTGTCACAACAGCTGAAGTTCGCTGAAGGACTTTGGTTGCTTCAGCCTTCATAATTCTCTACAATAATCATTCATTACAAGTATTGATTAGAGTTTTAAGTATATACAAAATGATTTCGATCTATTATTTCCAGATCTAACGGTATACAATAGGAGAATGGATAAGGCGATCCCCACAAGGGGTGTGAGGGCTATATATGTGTGTGCATATGTATATTAATAAGTAAAGAAAATTTCATCATTTTAGATGTAGTTAGTAGAAGTATCTAATAGCGTTAGCCTACTCGAAACAAATGAAAAAATCTAGAAAACATAAGGTCTAAGAGGAAAAAAATGATAAAATGATAATTCTATAACAAACATCATAACTTAGTCTAAAGTTTAACAAATTACATTTCATAATGTAACACATACAAGCTTTATATATCTACTACTATATAATACAAAACCCATAAGCAGATTGGTAATTTTCTATTTTTATAAGATGCCTTGAACAACAATTTAAACATATGGTACAAGTGTTTTATGCAAGTGTTCCTAAATTATCCTCATTTAATAAATTTATTCTAATTAATATATGAGTTAATACATATGATTAAATTCACTATATTAAGTATTAATTTTTTTAATAATAATTTAAATTAACATTATATTTATATTTTTTCATTTATACTTTTACTATTTAAATTAATATTATATTATTAACTAAATGTTATTTATCAGGTATTTATAATAATAATAATAATAATAATAATAATATAATCAGTATTTAAGGCTGGTCAGAAAAATACTCAGTAGCACACGGGCATCACGGGAGCTAATTCATTATACATAACATATAAAAAGCAATAATGATTATCTATGTTATTTATAAAGAATTTTAAGATGTCAAAATAATAATTTTATCTTGACCTTAAGACATCTATATGGTTAGTATGGTAATAATATGGTTGATTTTAATTTAATTTTTTATTCCATATAAATTCATTGAATTCAATAATAATAATAATAATAATAATAATAATAATAATAATAATAGTAATAATAATAATAATAATTAAAGTAATTATAATAGTTATTTACAAAATAAAAACAATTTTAGTAATAAGTAATAACGTGTAATGATATACAAAATCATCAAACTAAATATATACAAGCTCTAAAAACTGGTTTAAGTTTCTAAATCTTATATCGTTTCTATTTTATAATCATAAAAATCTGATAGTTTATAAAATCTAAATTTGTAGTTATGATGTGTTAAAGTATATCAATGTTTCGACATGATATTTTTTTCAAAACAAATGGATTGAATACTAATATATATCAAATTTTTAACAAATTAAAATTTAAAAAATACCAACCCACAAGTAGCTATGAAGGAGGAGCCCAATTGTCATGTAACAACTGTTGATGTACGATGCCCCATTAAACAAACCTAAGCGTGAACCCTCACCAGCACATACACATTACATAACCATAGCCATAGCCATGGTGTAATACAGACCCTGCTATCGTACGCCCTTACTCCCATGCGCCATATACCTTACACATCCACCGCAAACCCCCCACCGACTTACCCACCTATGAATTTTGGAAATCCAAACATCTTTTTGATCACAATTTCAATCTCTTCGGTTCAATCTTGAGAACCCCTTTTCAATCTATCATTTGGGACTTGATTGTTTGCTTAAAGGTATAATCTTTAATCTATATTTCAGATTTTCTTTTTGCCTTTCTTGATTGTAGTGTTTCTGTGTGTTTGAATCTAACATTTGTGCATTTATGGTATAAGTTTTTGCTTGATTCTTTTGGGTATGTTATTGGGTTTTGATCTGTTTGTTATAAAACTGTGTTATGGGGGGATCATCGTTGATGGTGCATCGGTTGATCACATCTGGATTCTTTGGGTTTGTAGATTGTATTGAAAGATGATCTTACAACTGGTTGTTGAGGATACCTTTGCAGTTTCTAATTGAATTTTGACATCAGGTTTGTTATTGTGTGTGAAATACTCTGATTGTCGAGGATAACTTAGCAGATTAAACTTCAAAGATCGGTATATTTATGGTGGTTGATGTTTTGAAGTTGAACAAATTTGGATGATTTGTTGGAAATTTAAATGCAAAACGAACAAATGAAATCGGCAGGTCTTGTCTAAATTCTAATTTTTTTTTGCAGCATTTACATTGATTCATTTGTGTCTCTTTTTATGGTTTTATTTCGATGATTTGCATCATAATTCATTTTTTGCTTCTTTGCAATGTTGCATTTCACTTATTCGTGTTGTTTTTGTGGGAGTTCATGGTCTTAACTTCATAAGTGGAAATTACAAATAAGAAATTAGCACAAACAATCATTTCTGAAGAACATACATGTTTTTTTTATAAGAATTAGTGAATATTGACTCATGCGTAATTTGTAATTATAAATCCTATATATATGAATTTGATTTAAATTACTTCATCTTCTTGTCTGCCTTCCACTTTAGTTAGTATGTTTGTTGGTTTACATCTCTAAGATGGTAGAATTCTGTAAAGGGAGGAATATTCCTTCTTAGGAGATAATTTCATCACTGAAACATTATAATCCAAGTTTAAAGGTATTAAAAATTGTAGTAAGATATAAACCAATTGAGGTTTTATATAGAAACAAAAATATGGATACATTTATGATAACGAGAGATCTTCTATTAACCCAATTTCTTGTTTTAAATCAGCATTCAGGGTTTATAGTTATATCTTCCGTTGCGATCAGAGGATATTATTTGTGCATGGAAGAAGATGCCGGATTTGAGACGTGGTGTTCGCCAAGCCAAAAAAGGTAATAATGTTAATGTCGATGACAATGCAGCAGCTCTTATAGCCCCTACACCTAGGCGTGGGACCCGGCGAGGTAAAGCTCAGGCACTGAAATCACCTGCCGCCAGTCCTGTGGTCCCTACATATCCTTATCCAATGCCAAGGCCAGCTGGCAGAGGTCGAGGGACTCGGCCAACAAATCAAGATAAAAATCCTGACATATTTGGTGGAGTTGGTCGCCCCCCTTTGAATTTGGATGTTGGAGTTTGTAATCAATTAGTTGGCGGAAGAAGTGCTGAAAAATTGGCTGCTGATGCTGAAGATGAAGGAAGCACAAGTCCACTTCCTGAAAGGGTATTAAGTTTAGATTTCTTGATTTTCAAGATTTTGACATATGGTTCCAAACTTTGACATAATCTATGCTTTCAGGTTCAAGTTGGCCATTCTCCTGCATACAAATTAGAAAGAAAACTTGGTAAAGGAGGATTTGGTCAAGTTTATGTAGGACGACGGGTGATTGGTGGCTCAGGAAACACAGGCCCCGATGCTGTTGAGGTACAAAATTTTAACAAATATGATTTTATAAGTATTTCAACCTTTTATCTTCTTGATGTATTGGGATGTAGGTTGCTTTAAAATTGGAGCATCGGAACGGCAAGGGGTGTAGTTATGGTCCTCCTTATGAGTGGCAAGTCTACAGGTGAGCGTTTTAATTTGTTCTATAAATTATTTAAATTTATTTGTAAATGGTAATTCATCTCTTAGTTATTTGATTGAAGTAACCTTAATGGGTGTTATGGAGTTCCAATGGTCCATCACAAAGGCCGCCAAGGAGATTATTATATCCTTGTGAGTTTTCTTGATTTGCCCTACATTTTGGGTTTGGTTCATTTGTATTTATTATTCTCTCCTATTTTATGTAGGTTATGGACAAACTAGGCCCGAGTTTGTGGGATGTTTGGAACTCTAGCAACCAAATGTATGTAAACAATTATTGTATTCCTTAGATTTCTTTTCTTTTCACATAAAGTTATAAATTTTAATGTTTTTTTCCTGGACAGTCTTTCTGAAGAAATGGTAGCTTGTATAGCAGTTGAAGCATTATCAATTCTAGAGCAGCTTCACTTAAAAGGGTACCCAACCATCAACTTATTATCTTTGATATTTTCTACTCTCCACATATGTGATTGAAATTTGTTTTTTTGTATTCAGCTATGTTCATGGAGATGTAAAGCCTGAAAATTTTTTGCTTGGTCAGCCCGGGACGCCTAATGAAAAAAAATTATATTTAGTTGATCTTGGTTTAGGTCCATATTTCTCCTATCCTGATACCATGCTTTAAAATATATATTTAGGAAAAATTCTCGACTGATTGATATTCTTGTATCTTTAGCTTCAAAATGGAGAGACGCGTCGTCTGGTAATCATGTTGAATATGACCAAAAGCCTGATGTATTCAGGTAATATCTGTACACACTCGAGCATTTTGGGTGATATATATGGTCCCATATCTCATTATTGTGTTTTTTCTTGCTTAGTTTCTTTTCTATTATTTTCTATAGATTTCGTATTCTTTCTTAAACAGGGGAACGGTACGTTATGCAAGCGTACATGCCCATTTAGGGAGGACAGGAAGTAGAAGGGACGATCTTGAATCTTTGGCATATACATTAATATTTCTTCTCAGAGGAAAGCTTCCATGGCAGGGTTTTATTGTGAGTTACTTTCTTGAATGTATCAGGTTTTGTTTTGTTTTTAGAGAATTTTGCTTTAATGTTCAAACCTATTTATATCAATCAGATAATCAGAATGTGGGTTTCTTCCCAAAATAGGTTTTCATAAAGCTCTGTGCTTTTTAATTTTATGTGGAAGGGAATCATATCAAGATTCCAAGGTCATGTTCTTTTCATTTGTGGATTTTAGTCATCATAATCTTCAAAATTAGGTACATTTAGCTTTATTGCGTTTTATTAACTTCTTAAAGTTATTCTTACCCTGTTTGAAGATTATAAAGGGTAAAGTATTATGTGGAAATGCTTTTGGAGTTGCTAAAAGTTGTCAATTTTCAAGCTTTTTTGCTTGTTTTCTAATTATTCTCTATTTTATTTATTGTGTAATACTAAATTAGAACTCGTAAGTGGTTCCCAAATTAGAAATTTCATAAATCTAGGCTTTCAATTCACCGGTTTTAAGGAAATCATTATGAGATTCCCAAAGTCGTGTTCTTTCATTTTGTAGATACTAATTGTTGCAATTTTTCATGTTGGATGCCTTTAGTTTTTTTTAGTTTCATTGAAAGGTTTCAAGATTTTCATTCTTAAATTTTAAGAATTCAAATTACAAATTGGTGTGTGCAAATGCATTTGAAGTTACTGAACTTTATGAACTTTCAAACTTTTCTTTTGTTTTTTCTCTAAGTAATTTGTTCCCTGATCCTATCTTTATCAACCAAATTTCAGGTTTGCTTCTTGATTTAGAAAATTTGTAAATCTTGTTCTTTCATTTTCATGGGTTCAAATGGGAATCAATTCCCAAATGAACATTGTTTTTATTTTGTGGATTTTATTATTGCAACCTTTTAAGTTGGGCACATTTTGCTTTCTTTTGAGTCATTATTCATTCAAGATTTTATACTTGGATTAGAAGAAACTGAAGGGTATAACATTATGTGTTTCAAGGTTCTTTTGGCTTCCAATTTGTAATCTTATCCTTAAAAAATGTTCTAATTTCTAATGATTATTTGACTGCAGGGAGAAAATAAAGGGTTTCTTGTTTGTAAAAAGAAGATGGCAACATCTCCTGAAATGCTATGCTACCTTTGTCCATCACCTTTCAAACAATTCCTTGAAACTGTAAACAACATGAAATTTGATGAAGAACCAAACTACTTAAAACTTATTGGGCTCTTTGAAAACTGTCTAGTTTCAACTGCATCTCTTCGGCCAATCAGAATAGATGGTGCCTTAAAGGTGTGATTTGAATATTCAAAAATTATTTATTAGTGTTTCTTGATGAGAATTGAGATAATTGTGTGTTGTAGGTGGGGCAAAAACGGGGAAGGCTGCTTATTGATTTGGAAGATGATGCTCAACCCAAGAAGAAAACTCGGCTAGGCACTCCCGCCACTCAGTGGATTTCTATTTATACTTCAAGAACACCAATGAAACAGAGGTACACAAATAAATGTTAAAAATGCTTTTTACTCCCTTCACATGAATATTGCAACATTTTCATTAAAAGCCCACAAGGTGTGCGTCTAGGCCCTCAGGCACAACCCAAGGCAACCTTGTCGACTCATTTCTCAAAAACCCCCATTTTCAGGCGCTTAGGCGCATTTCCAGGCCGAGCTAAATATTGGCCAAAAATTGTCTTAACATGTATGCAACAATTACATTAGCCCTACACAAACCTAAAATCAAGCTAAAACAGCCTCAACTAACCCAAAACAAGCATAAAACATCTATAGAAGCCCTAAAAATGGTATTTTACTATGCAACTTGCTTAAAAAAGCCCTTGCGTTTTAGAGTTTTGGGCCTAGGCCCAAGGCTTTACTTTTGAGCCTTGTGCCTTTGACAACTATCATTTCTATTAAGAATGATATAGTTACATTTGTGAACTTCTATGTAAAAAAGAGTTAATATGCAAATTTTTCTTTGTGATTTTCACAATCTCGCGACCAAATTAGAAAATAGAAATTAGGGCAAATACCATAAAAAACCAACATACTTTTAGTTTTTTTTCTTACAAAATTCCTTGTACAATTTTTTGCAAGTAAAGAGCAACATACTTTCTTTTTTGTCTCATTAAAATCCCTCAACAGTTTTTGTACATAAAAAATCAACATACTTTTTGTTCTTTCACACAAAACCCCCTTAAAGTTATTATTTACACATCAAATTCACTTCATTTGTTATAGGGCCCGTCAACGTAGGGGTCATTTGTTATAGGGTCCCTCAACCTAAGGGTGGAAAATGCACACAAACAAAACAATTGGTGCAAAAGTTATCCGAACTCGAGATCCTATAACTTAAACGAGCAATGTAGGGGTGGAAAATGCACGCAAACAAAACAATCGGTGCAAAAGTTGTTTTAGTTTCTTTTTAGAATTTGCTCGAATAGTATGTCGGTCTTTTACGTGCAAAAATTTGTACATGGACTTTTGTGAGAAAAAACTGAAAGTATGTGGTTTTTATTTGGTATTTCCCCTTAGAAATTATGACAAAATTCTTTGCTTTAACCCTGAGAATATTTTTAAGGTTCAACATCCACTTCATCTGTTGTATCAACATCCATTTACAAATGGATGACGTGTAGGAGATTTGACTAAAAGCAACTTGAAAATCACATACCCTATACAACATTGCAATCTTCAATTCTCCATGGTCTATCCGGACATTTATTATGAGATTTAATGATAAATAAATTGAGGTCGTTAAAGTTAGATCTTGTTAGAATTGATAATGGGTTTCCAGTGAAATGCCTTTTTATTGTCAAACAATGTGAACATTCAGGTACTACTACAATGTAGCTGATGCAAGACTTCATCAGCATGTTGAGAAAGGAAAGAATGATGGTCTAAATATTAGCTGTGTGGCTTCTTCTGCTAATTTATGGGCTGTTGTTATGGATGCCGGCACTGGTTTCACTTCACAAGTCTATGAGCTCTCCCCTGTTTTCTTGCATAAGGTAACATTTGTAGTTAATAGTTTACAATACGACTTGTAACTTGTTATTAGAATATTTACTAGTTAAGTGTTTTTTGTCTACCAAAGGAATGGATAATGGAGCAATGGGAGAAGAATTATTACATCACATCACTCGCTGGTGCCACAAATGGTAGTGCTTTGGTGGTAATGTCAAAGGGTAAGTTTTATTATCTAATTATAAGTATAATGATCAAATTTGTGATATCTTTATGCATAAAAGGTAAATATCATTTTTTATCTGCATACGTGGAACATTTTATAGTTATTGTTTTTTGTGTATCCTACTAGTACTTTGACTTTTAATGTCAAAACAAACTACTTGTATTTTTAAATTTTGTAGGAATATCTTTATTTCAATAATTGCATGAAAAAGTACAATAAGTATTATATAACACAATGCTAAATAGGTGGAATAACTCGATCTGTTCATAATTTTTCAAATACAAGTTTTCATGTAGAGTCAACTGTGAAAGGAGGCAAGTAATAGGAAACGGATTTCGTCAGTGTAAACCCTAACAGAAAATGTTTAAACCTTAAATCTTAATATAACTTAAAGTATTTGATTTTTTTGTAGACACAAGTTTAACTTTACGCCTATCTTTTGTTCATTCCTGATTAGTTAATAACGTTTTTTCTCCTTTCAACCTGATCCTAGGGACAACATACACACAACAATCATACAAAGTGAGTGATGCTTTTCCATTTAAGTGGATAAACAAAAAATGGAAAGAAGGGTTTTTGGTAACCTCAATGACGACTGCTGGTAGTCGATGGGGCATTGTGATGTCTCGTGATGCAACTTACTCTAATCAGGTATTGCCCCATCCATCTGTCATTATCACATGAACAGTCGACTTATACATGTTGTTTATTTTCAGGTGGTTGAACTTGATTTTCTGTATCCCAGTGAAGGGATTCACAGAAGATGGGAGAGCGGCTACCGGATAACAGCTGCTGCTGCAACCGAAGACCAAGCCGCCTTCATCCTTAGTACATCCAAGAAAAGATCACAAGATGTCACTCAAGAAACTCTTAGGACATCTGCTTTTCCTAGTACTCATGTTAAGGTAGTCTTGTTTTAATCGTTATACCAACCGAACTATAAAGACGAATGACAATAGTTAAACAACGGACTGACTTTATTTTCCAATATTTTTGTATCCACAGGAAAAATGGTCCAAGAATTTGTACATAGCATCCATCTGTTATGGAAGAACCGTATCTTGACATTCTCAAGAAATGAACTTCTATCGGTATGTTTCCCTTCTGAAGCTTTTAGTGCAACTGTATTGGTGTTCTAGAAATGGCATTTATAGAGATTATTAAACTGATGTTGTTTATGGTTTGTGGCAGTTGGATGTGAAACGAAGTGAAATACAGATACGGTTTTTGTTAATGCGGCTATGGAAACATATTTAACTATCTAAGACTATGTACAGGCAAAAAGAATGTACTTGATGTATCTCGCCTTCCTTAAACAAAAGATCAATGGTGCGACCCAAGGATGTGTTGTATAGTCAAGAATCTGACCGATACATGAATACCCCAAACTTCTTGTGCTCCTAAGAAAGTGAGTTGTACCAATGTTGTACCCGCTGCATGATTATTAAATTTTTTCTGTTTATGTACTTTAGACGCATTGTTGTAAACTATATGTTGTGTGATTCTTTTGAAATGCTTTAAAGAAAAAAGTGGGGAGGGTTATTTATTCTTTATACGTTTGCTTGAGTTTTCACGCCTCAGCAGCGTTTGAATGAAGTGCGGCCCAGACTCATGTGCGCAGTGCCTCGAGGAAGTGACTTGATCCATCTCGCATGGTATTCTGTCAAACATGCTTTAGATGATTGTGCGGGTAAAGAATTTGCAACAAGTAAAGCTAGAAAAATAAAAATATTTAAAAAATATTTACTCAAAAAAATAAAACTTTTTTCTTTAAGTAAGTTTATAGCATCATTAAAACATTAATTTTTTTTTTAACTCTTGTCAATTATAAAGTTTTTTAGTTTGTTATTGCTGGTCCTAATCCGGATAAAAGAGGAGGGTTTTTTATAATAGTGTTTGGAAAAGCCACAAATTTTAGTTTTGCTTTAGGCCTCTAAAAACATTAAAACACCCGCAATCGGATCGAATAGGATGGATAACCGCACATGGGTTGTACATTCGTAAAAGGAAGTCAGCTGGAGGCATTAGGCCTCTGAATGGCTCTAATAACTTTTTATTCTAAAGAAAAAAATTACTTTTATTAAATCTTTATATTATATCACATTATCATGTGTTATTTTTCCTTTTATGTAACATTTTAGTTTACTTTTGTCCAAAATGTTTTAACAAACACAATTAAATTTAAGTATTGTTTTAAGCCTCGAAATCGACCCTGATGTTTATGTCTTTGTATTTGAATATTTAGTTTTTTTTAACGTCAATTGTAAAGAATTGATGTTATCTTAATCGGGCTATCTATCTGTTTACTAACCGGGACCCCACTCCAACCCTTTAAAAAAAAACTCATTACTATAGAAAACCTTCTGCTTTAATACTTAGAATGAAATTTAAACCTACAATCTCATAATATTTAAATGTTATGAATAAGTCTGATTAACTTGTTAGTTTGATACGTAAATTGAAAAGACTTACGCTGAAACTGATTAAATGCAGACATTGAAAACTGAAAAGACTTATTATGATCATAGGTGGATGACTAAGTTTCGTGCCTCGGGACAAATCTTGAATAAGAATTAAATTGCAATAACTAAATGCGCTGAAAATCCATATTAAAATTTGAACCAGAGTTAGCATCCGAAGAAAGTTTTCCAAAATGGTATAATTGAAACAAATTATGTATCAAAATAGTATAGTTTAAATATTATTTATTAAAAATAAGGTAGTTTGAAAGTTTCGCTCGTACTCTCATTTAGTACTTTACAAAATACTTTCTAAATGTGTTTTTATTTATTTTAGTGATCATATCTTTAAATTTAGGAAACGTGTTCAAATAAAATGTTTTTTTAGTTTTGTTATCATGAAAAGTAAACGAAAACTACCAACCAACTTTTCCTTGCCATTATCCTTTTTAAAGGATAATTTTTTTTACAAGTTGGATTTTAATAATCTAATTTATTATGTTTTGCCGATAATAATCAATAATATTGATTTGATGGTACAATCTCAAATTTCATTTTTATTACCAATAACAATATCAATAGGATAATTATTAAAAATTTACGCTTGATTTCGACTCGATTTTGTTCACAATAATGAATATGAACGAAATAAAAAAAAATACAAGTTAAATTAAACCTAAAATAAGTAAAAATTGAAAGAGAATGTATGATAATTATTCTAATGGACTGTTGTTGGTAATAAAAATAAAACTTGGAATTATTACCGGCTAAATCAATAGTATGGATTATTATCGGCAAATAAGTAATAGTTTGGATTATCAAAAATTCAATTTATCCAATTTTTTAGTGGCACGTTAATGGCTAGAAGTTAGTAACATCAATTTAGTAATGATTCATTAATGTTAAGGTTTGAATCCCGAAACACCAAAAGAGACAAAACCTCTTACATCTCTCTTAAACCACTAGGTCAAGAAATCGTTTGTTCGAAATTAAATTAGAATTCAATGGATTCTTTTGAAAGTCAATCATGTGTTTGACTGTTTTGGTTTATACATATGTTAAAGGAATTGGAATATAAATATACTTTAAAAGGATTTAGGTTTCTTATTATTATGAGAAATATTAGATTTAATTAACTCTATATATTCTATCGATATTATATGTTCTTTTTTCATTTTCACAAACTATGAATGTAAGCTATTAGTAAAGCTATTAGTTTTGTTGTCTGAAATCTTTGAAGAAACACTATTGAAATTTGAATTTTGTTGTCGGCTTCGAAATCGTTTCTCTTCCCTGGGGCGATCTTTTATGTAGTTAAATTTGAATATTGATTATCGAGCTATATCGATTGAGAGCAAACTGGTGTCTCTATAACCAATGGCGGATCTTGAAGACATGTTCGGGGTAACATAATTTTTTTCTACCGTACATGCAGTGGCGGAACCAGAAATTATTTACTATGGGGTTACTTTTTTTTTTTAATAATTAGCTTCTAACGAAACAATATAAAAACTTTTGGCTTGTACGATTCGGTCGAGTTGGATCGAGTCAGAATAGACGTAATTAAATTGCATTGTGAAAAATATTTATATGTTATAGTGTTCCGTACGCATTTTTATTTTTTTATACTTTCTTTTCACAACAAAACGATTCATGTTCTCTAAATTTTAAGTTTAAACAATAACTAGAATCATTAGAAATATAAAATATCTGTGATAAACAAATAACCATATAAGAGCATTTATAGTAGATTCATACATTCTTTACATCACCTATTTTTATTTTATTATCATTTATTTTTGAAATTGAGTATTAATAAATTTTTATAGAAGTTTAAATATGAGTCATACTGTCATTATTCTAACAACATTCCTAAGGTTTTGATAAAAATTGTCAAAGTTTTTAAACAAGAAACCATAAAAACATCGATTATTTCAATTTCTTTCTTCTTTTTCATTATTTTGGATAAAAGAATAAATAAAATGTGTATGACCATTGAAAAAATGTATTGTTATATACTAGTATTAAGCTCACTCGCGATGCAACGTAAGGTGTATACCCATGTCAAGTATGTTAATGGCAGACTACCGTCAGTGACCATCAACACTGAAGAAACTAATAAAACGAAAAAATAAATAAATTGAGTGAAAAGTATACGTAAAAACATTTAATCATACACTTATGCAAGTAAAAAAGTAAAACAATAAGTTAATTGATCTAAAACAATAAATCGATGCAACACGTTATGACGTCATCGTTAAACTGGGGAAATAAGTGAAAGAACGTTAAACCACAGACCCATATTGCGGCATGCTAACTCGTAAAATTTAGACCGAAATGTATAACAGAAAATTTTTAAAATTTGAAAAGTATAGAGGATCAAAGTTGAAAGTAATAAAGATATTAATAAAAATGCCAATTTTTTAAACAAAATGTTTGATTTTTTTTGAAAAAATTATAAAGATGATATTATTGTTTTATTACATATAATTTTTACTTTTACATAATTTAAATCATATATTTTTAGAATATTGTTTTATAATTAAGTAAAAATTGTATTATATTTAAAATTATATTTAT
>BJCM01192583.1:0-15308 GCA_018326385.1 Flaveria bidentis
AGCTAAGGGAAGAAGCTGCTAAGTCAAGAGCCATCATCCAAAAGAACATGAAGAAGTCTGCTGACAGGCAGAGGATGATGAGCTTCTTGAAGCTGTATGGATTCTTCGGAAGGAGACTTGGCCCCATGTCTCTATCCACTATGGATGAGCATATCATGGTGATCAAGCAGAATATCAAGAGTAGAGAGCTGGTTGACTTATATTCCCCTCCAAGTCAAGCCCCACCTGAAGTGGAGGTTAAGGTTGAACAACCAGAGACAACACAACCTGGACCTCTTGCTGAATCTCAATAAGCTTCATCTTCTGATCCATAGCAGGGTCAACCTCACTCTCAATCTGAACCTGTGAGAGTAGAAGACCCAACTGAAAAAGACAATGAAGATCAATTTGATACTGCAGGCCAGTCTTCTCAGGTTGGAAAGAGAAAGAAAAGGATGGCTTCTAAACCAAAGCCAAAGAAGAAGAAGATTGCATCATTTTCTGAACCTCAGGATGAGTCAGAACATCCTAAGGATGTGCAGCTAGAGGATGCTACATCAACTCCTATTCAAACAGCTCCTCTAGCATCAGGAAGACCCATCTTGTCCTGGACATACACCACAAATACGGAAAGATGACATGTCATTAGAGATCAAGGTACTGAAGACATCTACACTTGGCAAGATATGTTTCAGTTACCTCTGCATGATCTCTTTGACATAAGAAGACATTTTGATAGTCTGAAGGATTCTTATCATCTCATGAAGAAAGGAAATTATAGGGATGCAAACGGTTAAAATGAACAAACGTAGGGATGCAAATGGTAATTTACTCTTATAAATATTACCGGTTGTGATTACCTATCGGGTATCTGTTGAAATTAAGACATTATATAAAGGTACATTTATGTACGTATTACACAATATTTTTTGTTAAACTTTAATATTTATTTTATTTTCCACTAGTAATACTATCTAAATTTAAGAGTTTTATTATAACTTTGTAAGATATTTATGATGCAAATAAAAGAAAACTTGATAGTTTATATTAACACATAATTAGTAAGTAAAAAGATATTGAGTAAAAATATAAAAAGATATAATTAAATATAATATAACTATTAAGTACAATAAATTAAAAAATAAAAATAATTCCGGGTATACATGTGAATAAACGGGTATGCTTAATCAGTCGGATACACGAATATACAATTGAATCCCAAACCCATCCCATACCAAAAATAAAATCAAAATCCTATACCCTCCCCGATGTATCAAGTCTCCTAGATTTAACCGAAAAAGAATGAAGTGTCACACACACCTCATACGCTCTTTCTATGCCGTCATGTATGCCACGTCACATATTATTGGGCCCGTGGACTCTAGTCAAAACATCAACTTCCAACTGTACCTTCTGCAACTCTTCATTTCTCATAAAGCCATTATCAACCTTTAACCTCTCTCCTTCCTCTTCTTCACAAATCACAACCCCTAATCAGCAATTCGTGTGTCAAATTTAAAAAACCCACAAGCGAATTTGACCACATCACCCGTTTGATGAAGATGAAGATCAATTAGGGCTCAAATTGAACCTTGAAATTGGGTGCAGAGATGTCTGTCGCAGAGCTGAAAGAGAAGCACATGGCTGCAACGGAAACTTTGAATTCGCTCAGGGAACGGTTGAGGGAACGAAGGATTCAGCTTCTTGATACAGATGGTATGTTGAATTGGTGATCCTGGGTTTGAATTTGTGTTTCAAATGTAGTTAGATCTTTGTGGTTTTGTGATTGGGGTTTACAGTGGCGAGTTATGCTAGAGCTCAGGGGAAGACTCCGGTTTCTTTTGGACCCACGGATCTGGTTTGCTGTCGGATTTTGCAGGGGCACACTGGGAAGGTAAGGTTTCAATTTTGTGTTACAATTGGTTATTTTGATTTTGGATCTTGATATGATTATTGTGAGTGTACATTATAGTTTATTACAATACTTTGTGACTGTAAGGAATATGGATATGTAAGTGGAGGAACATTGCCCTAGGTTGTTAAAATCTGGATCATTTGATGTGACTTGTTGGGATAATTTTAGCAATGATAAATTGAGCATCTGAGATTAATCAGTAATGAAGATTTTAGGACATTGCTCAATCAAAGATGTTTATAGCTAATGATCAATTAATAAGCTGAGATTACATGTATAAAGATAAATTTAGGGCTTGTCTTGATTTGGTAAATAACTCAATGGTGTTATCATCTTGTTATCTGGTTAGTTGCAATGTTAATATGGATCATGATGTGAACATTGTGAGAGTACATTGTAGTTTATTATAATGCTTGTGTTCTTGTTGAGTAGAGGAGGTGAAAGTAGGGGATATGGATTTGTTAGTGGAAGAACATTGCCCTAGGCTGTTATTTTAATTTAAATGGAGTTAGGAAATCTGGATCATTTGATGTGACTCGTTGATGTAATTTTAGCTATTTTCAATCGATTAGCTGAGATTAATCAGTAATTGAAGATGTTTTTACCTATGATTAATTAATCAGCTGAGATTACATTATTATGATCACTTTAGTGGTCATGGGTTATTGGTTTATGTTGTCAATTATTCAATTTGATTTGCTGAATTACTCTATGGTGCTATAGTTGGGATGCTAAGGTTGATTAGTTCTTAGGTAATATGTGAAGGTTTGCTGTGTTACATGGAGACTATAGTTCAGAAGTTTGAGATTTTTTTTCTGGGGGTTGTGGATTCCACTTGTAGAACACCAGAAGTTGTAGCAATTCTAAGGTACACGTTGTGAATCTACATTACCTTTAAGGCTGTTATCGTGAAGATGAAGTGGTCATATTTCTCCTTTCCCTTTTCTTTTGTGTGTGTGGTGGTGTTGGTGGTGGTTGGGGGGGGGGGTTAAGTGTGTTGGCAAGTGTGCAACTTTTTTTGGGTCTTGAAATGGTTAAAACCAGAAGATAAAACCGACGTTATTCTCCATGCAAGTGGCATCAGGAACTCAGAAGTGTAATCCTCCATTCCAGTTAGGAATGATAGGTAGTACCCTCATATTGGGGGCACAAAATTAAAGTAAAAAGATTCCTTGACTAGTGGCTACCTCCATTTGTAACCTTGTTTATGCTTGCAAGTTATGATATAATAAGTATATTATTATAATCTTGCGCTAAGCTGCTTTCCTTTCCATGAACATGTCCATTGCTTAATGAAGTGTTATAGTTTAATATATTTTAATTGTAGTAATTTCATTGGCACGCCTCATATATTCTAGTTATGACGTACGGCCTACATTATAGTTCATTTCTTTACACTTCTACAGTTCTACTTGTTCAAAAGATCTCTACCATTTGATTTTTTGCTTATTCTGGGTGAAGTGATTTGTTTTTTTATCTCCGAATATTCCAATCTCAACATCAATATCAAATATAGGTGTATTCATTGGATTGGACTCCTGAAAAAAATCGTATAGTTAGTGCATCCCAAGATGGAAGATTAATAGTTTGGAATGCTCTCACAAGTCAGAAAACACATTCCATTAAACTCCCATGTGCTTGGGTTATGACATGCGCCTTTTCTCCAAGTGGGCAGTCAGTTGCATGTGGTGGCCTTGATAGTGTATGTTCCATCTTCAATCTTAGCACACCACTTGACAAAGATGGTAACTTACCAGTATCAAGAATGCTTAGCGGACACAAAGGCTATGTGTCATCTTGTCAGTACATTCCGGATGATGATACTCGCATAATTACGGGTTCTGGTGATCAGACATGTGTATTATGGGATATTACTACAGGACTAAGGACATCTGTGTTTGGAGGGGAATATCAATCAGGGCATACTGCAGATGTTTTGAGGTATTTTGTTGAGCCAAATATATCCGTTGACTTATAAGTCTTGGTTATTTTCTATCAGTGACATCTGGAATCTTTTTTGTTTCTGATTTATTGTATGGAGGATTTTTCATTTTTGTATGTTGCTGCAATCTTCCAATACTTTGAAACACCACATAGATGAGGCATGAATTCAAATGGGTCGCTTGTGGCATCAGTTTTGTCTTCTGGCTTTGAATAGGGAAAAATAGTCATTATATAATATGTTAAAAGTTTAATCTCACTGGTTTAGTTGCTATAAAAAATGACTGAGTTTCCATTTTGCAACTACTATTGCCAGTTGTTTAGTTTTATAAAATACTTGGCTTCTGCTGCTTATCTAGACGTGGCAATTTCGACTCATTTACTTACCAACGGATCGATTTGGAATATATTTTATTTTAAGTGGTCAAATGGGTAAAATAAAAAAAAAGGTTAGCTAAAAAGGAAGGGGGTCGGAATTCACCTTAAGTGTATTTCTCATGTATGAAACCTCCTTAATCATTTTATTTAAAAAGTTATATATAATTTCTGTAATCATTTTTAGACAAAATAATTTATAAAAAAATAATTAATTTTAGACAACACAGCTGACCTAACCCCCACCAAAATTACTGTCTGATCTATTACTCTATGCACTCGTGTCGTGGCTAAGCGCTGCATACTTTGCCATCTTCACTTTCTGGATCAGTGATTTAACTTTTAAAATGTAGAAGATTGTTGTCCTTGATTGTTGTGTTGGTTGTTTCAGTGTGTCGATCAATGCGTCAAATTCAAAAGTGTTTGTCTCTGGGTCATGTGATGCAACTGCACGTCTTTGGGACACACGTGTGGCAAGTCGAGCAGTAAGAACGTTTTATGGTCACGAGGGGGATGTTAGTTCTGTAAAGTTCTTTCCGGATGGAAATAGATTTGGAACCGGATCAGATGATGGTACTTGTCGGCTATTTGACATTAGAACCGGACACCAGCTCCAAGTGTATCCGCCACATCAGCAGCAGCAGAAGGGTACTAACAACACCCCCAATCCTAATGTGAATTCTTTTGCTTTCTCCAAATCAGGACGTCTGCTCTTTGCTAGCTACTCCAATGGTGATTGCTTTGTATGGGATACTCTATTGGCAGAGGTATTTTTTATTAGTTTTTACACATCTTACCCTTGGGACCCACAAGTAACAAAGCTAATTGAAATAATCAGATAGGGTTAAAGGCTTGGATGCTACTCACTCTTGCATTTGAAGTTCAGAATATATTTACGAGCGTAATATTATGTATGGGTTATGGATCATGATCAGTTGAGTAACATGTCTGTATAATGTAGGTTGTTTTAAATCTTGGAACTCTCCAGAACTCGCACGAGGCTCCCGTGAGCTGTCTGGGTCTGTCTGCTGATGGCAGTGCCTTGTGCACGGGTAGTTGGGATACGAGTCTCAAGGTTAGCCCAATTTCTATCATTTCGCATTATCTGATGCATTTGTAGTCTGTGAATCGCATATTTAAAACATGATATTACATATCTCGTGTATGTGCATGATCCATTAAAGTTGATATTCACTTTGACCTGCTACAGTCAAGTAACTTATGCTTGTAGCAAGGTAATGCTTTGCTTATAGAATCAAGATTTTCTTTTCTTATTATAAATGAACTTGCGATGTTTTAAACTACTCCCTCTAGAGTTAATAGTTTTGAATTTTAAGACATTTACATATGATTAGTTGATTCTGGCTATGTTTGTATCTAACGAGTCAAACAAATAATTAGCTAAATGGAACCAGGAAATGGGTCAAACAGGTCCATAGGCGCCAAAAGTGGGTTTTTTTTAAACAGCAATACCTGATTTTGGGGTCACCTAAACTACTTTTAACCAGGTGTGAAGCTAGGTGATCTCCAAAGAGTACTTGACTTTTAATACTAGGCTACCAACCCTGTGGCGCCAAAAGTGTATATTTGATGCATTAAACCTCTTGAAAGATAATTTTATTTAAGAAGTTATGTTATTATTAAAACAATCTTTTTTGTGCTTTCACATCTGAGACCTGAATTATTCATAAAGATTAAAAAATTTGGAGGGAAAGTGTTTTCAAGTCAACCGCACCTCATGTGACACATACCATAAAGCACCTGCCCTTCCAGTTCCTTCTGTTTGACCACCTTTAGTTCCCATCATCCCCTGAACTTAACAATTGCTTTTCAGTGAAATTCCTATTTACAGTTACGTATTTGACCATTATTATCAGTTTGTCATTACTATATTATTCATGTTTTTCCTACTATAGTCAATGAGTGGTATCCTTTTTCTTATTATTGAAGGACGTATTAGACTTTTGGCCAAAGTCAAATCACATCTATAGGATCATACATCACATCTGGCATCCCAATTTCAAATTTGGAAATATATAAATTCTAAAACATTTTCATTTCTTTTTATATACAGATTTGGGCTTTCGGAGGGCATAGGACTGTGATATGAATATCTAAGAACACGTTGTGGTAAGTTGGTAACTAGTGACTCTGATTTGCATCTTTCTTGACGCATGTTTGTTAACCTTGTGGAATGAACATAAACTAGTTGAGGTACATTAAATAGTAAATATTGTCTTTTGCTTCACAATGTTGAAGATTATTATTGTAACTGTGGCACAAGTATTTTGTTTTGAGTGAATCTGGCTAATGAATGTTCATGCTGGTGTCTGAGTTAGAGAGAAATTGAGAGATACTTTTGTATTGTGCAAAGAGTCATAATAGGTTATAGTTACGTTTAGTGACTGTTCACTAATAGTCATGAATGTCCAAATGGTTACTACAGGTGACTATTTGCTTTTGTGATTGTTTAAATAGTTGTTATTGATAGCAGTTTATGATTTTGTGATTGTTCAAATGATTGTGTTTTCAGATCAGAGTTGATGCTTTTAACACTGTGAATTCAGTTGCATCGTTTTCAACTTTCCAACCCGAATTTAACGAATAATAAGGCGAAAGAACATACTTTAGAGTTATCAATGGTGGATTGGACCCTCTATATGCATATAAACGCTTCACAAAGTTCAAGAAAGTAAAGACTACGTGAAATTGGTAGTATTATGCCAGAAACCTCACGTTAGCTCTGTTAAGTACTATCTGACAAAACCACATACCTTCACCCTCCACCTGCTTGATATAATGCCTGAAAGAAAATTTATGTTGTTTCCAGAAACAGGTATGATACAAAGACTCTGTGTATCACGTCTACGGGTGAATAGGCAGCTGCCTACCATTTTTGCATATATCCAATTGTTCTTTTTTGTTTCTTTTTTTCGTCCTGTGCCTCCCTCCTCCTGATCATTCAAGGGTATCGGTTCTTCAGCCGTATGTCTTTAGATTTGCTAGATGACATGCCATATTCGCCACCAGAGAATTCTTGGATTCACACACTCCCTAACCTGTAACTTCTGTTACTTTCGTTGTGTCAATGCATATCATAATCGGAGATTCCATCACTCGTGTTGTGCATGGCATTTGCTATCTTATTTGTCGTGTTCAAGCTATCCAACAACACATCACCTTCTAATGCACGCACAATCTGTCATGTCTCAATATTAGAAATGTATAGAGGTCATGTGGCATATCTGAAAGTGACTTATTTGATGTGAAATAATCAAATCAAACAACTATCCAAGTTGTTAAAAATGGTTATTGTGGTTTCAAGTTCTATATGTATATGGTATCAAATAGAACGTCCTAACCCGTTAGTCGATCACTAGATAGTTGACTCTGACTAAAGGTTTAGGGGTTAAGGTTATCACACACCTTGCTCATTTTAGGGTGTTGCTTGGCAGCATGGCGTAGGCAAGCAGCTGCACATGCTACCATACGTTGCATTTCGTCAAAACTTCCTCCATCTAGTGCTTGCATTAGTGTAGGTGCAGCCTGCAAGGGTATGATTATCAGCAACTAATAACGATGAAATGAATGCATACACATTGACCAATGATTTACCCAATCGATCAAACTTTCGTCATCATTGTCTATGTCCACAGCTCTTCTTCCCGTGATTAGTTCCAAGAGCACAATGCCAAAGGAAAAGACATCGGATTTCTCTGTTAGCTTACCGGTGGATGCATATTCAGGTGCGAGGTACCTATACATTTATACATCCATTGTTGATTTCAATATGTTTTTTTTAATTAGATGCAATTTTGCTAGTACTAGTAAGTGTTACGTGCCCGAATGTTCCCATTATTCGTGTTGAGACATGAGTGTTATCCTCCGCTGAAAGTTTTGCCAAGCGAAAATCAGCCACCTGATTGATTTAGGAGTGTTTTAGCAAACACTATCATCTTTGTTTCATCCATATGGTTTTGAATTAGCTTGATTAGGCATGATATAAGTACCTTGGCCTCGTAGTGATTATCGAGTAGGATGTTTGCAGCCTTGATATCTCTATGGATAACACGAGGAACACCTGAATTTCATGTCCCTTTTACGTGTTGAACTTGTAAATTAAAATTATCTTAACGGAAAAGGTCAAACAAGTCAAATTCATCTGGCCAAATGGTTCATCCAAAATAAATTTTTTTAATTCAAAAACTTAGTTATTAGTAACATAGTATGCATCTTAAAGTTTTTGAAAAAAAAGTGTTTATTACTCATTTTGACCTGGATTCACTTGATTTGTTTAGTTTGCCACCTTTAGTTATCCTAAATGATGAAAAGGAAGAGTTCTTACAATCTTCATGAAGGTAAGCGAAGCCTTTGGCCGCTCCTAAAGCAATTTTTAATCTCGTTGAGCAGTCTAGAACTGAGCGAGAGCCTAAAGATTACACCTTGAGCAACAAATATATATCAACAATAATCATGAATAAAATATAAGAAAGACACCATAATCGATTTAGGGCTTAGTGCATACGATGAAGATGGTATTCAAGAGTATGATTTGGAACAAACTCGTAAACCAACATTATTTTTCGCCCTCGATACAATATCCAACAAGAGACACAAGATGACGATGATGCACACGACTAATAATTTCAACCTCAGCCTGAAACTCACGTTCACCTTGACCACTATCGGCTCTAAGGCTCTTTACAGCTACTTCATTTCCATTAGGTAACACACCTTTATAAACATAACCGAATCCACCCTGACCTAAAAGCAAAGACCTATTAAACCCATGTGTGGCTATGGCTAACTCATTGTACGTAAAACTGCCTGGGCTAAACCCCATGGCTAAACCGGGGTGTGGAGGTGGTGACGGAGTCCGGTGAGGTCCTGACAATCCCGTTTCACCGCTACCTATCGTGGATGATTCGAAACTTGAACCACTCGCGGTTGTTGGGGGCATTTTCAGAAGGATATCGTTGGATTGTGGTTGTTGGTACGAAACTTTGCTCAGTTAAACCCACAAAAGTTAGACTGTAACCATAACTAACATAAATTCATGTCTCAAAAACCAAAACATGAAATAAAATTAGTACTTTTAATTTTGTGTTTTTTCTTCCTTCGTCCACAACAACAGCAACAACACATGCAGATTATGACGAGAAGTAGTAACAACGTTGCTCCTGCAATTGCTCCTACTACGATCACTTCATCACGCGAGTCGTTACCCCTGAGTGATTTTTCAGCTAAAAAGGGTAACCATTTATGTAACAGTTGGATTTTCGTTCCATTTGATGAATCTTGATGATTAGGTTTATGATTATTTTTATTATTTTTGTCCTTGTCACCCGAATTCTTGGATGAGGGCGATGACATATCTCGATCTTACACAGAACGACAGGGTAACCCTGCCGCTCCTCCGGAACTTAATCCTGAACATCATGAACCAAAGGTTGCAAATATAATTTCAAAAGTATATATATACATATGTATCTTTATGTATGTATGTATGCATGCATGCATGCATGCATGTATTGTTATTTTAGATAAGGAGGTACCTGTAGGAGAAGGCAGGGTTAGTTTTGAAAGAAATCAAAGAAAAGATACGTTGTACCAAACAAAAAAAAGACAAAGGGTTGAGTAACCTCGTACAGTTCCTAATATTTAGGAACCTTAAAGCATGTTTTTTCTATTCTCACCATGAAGATTGACTATTATTAGTCATTTTGCCAATGGTGTTTGTTTTGTTGACTAGGTTGACCTATGGATTTTCAAACTATATTACTTAAGTTTGAAGAAATTGGCGATCAATGATAAAAACAGAACTAACATAACAAATCCTTATAAGAATTTAAGTTAGAGTACTAAAAAGTTATAATATGAATATGATTCTATGTATAATGTGTGTATCGTGCTTGCAACCAACATAGTATGCATCTTTAATGTAGAGAGTATAAGATGTTAAAAGACTGAATAAGTATTATTGATAAGTTTGGTTACAATATATAGAGAATATAATGCAAACTCTAAAACTTAACTGGGTCCGTGGGCTCATACTAGTAACCCTAATAATATTGTCTAATACTCTCCCGCAGTTGTAGCGGAAGTAACTTGAAGCTAGGACTGGGAAACAAAAAAAGCATAAAACAATAATAATAAGATAAATATGCTTCGATCGACTTGACTATCCAAACTATTGCTAACAAACAATATTGTGTTTGATGTTGTCATTCATATTTTGGTTGATTGTGCTATCCATAATTTTTTTGATACTTCATTGTTCTTGATTCTCGGAATAAAAGGTTGAGACCTGGCGACCGTAGTCATTGGCAATGTCTTAATGCTAGCAAGCCGCACTCTCTTGGATCCATAGATCAAGAGATGACATAAGTAGATATAAAAACAAAAGAAAGCAAGACCGGTGACCGTGGTCAGGTGGCGGTCATTTGTATCCGTAGATCTAAAAATAATAGAAATATTTATTCAAACCGTAGTTTGAGATCGATGCCCGTGGACCGTGGTCCTTGATGTGGCTAAAACTCCGATAAACGGAAAAATAAAAAGAAAAAAGAAAACATGGTGACCACTGCAAATTAGAAGCCATGATCCAGAAACAAAATTAAGAGAATGAATGCAAACGAACCAAAAAAATAGATATGAGTAATAGGTTTGAATCCTCAGCCGATAACGAAGCTTTATTAAACATAAACTAGAAAATAGATAAGAACCGAAACAGAAGACGAAGGTGGGACAGGGCGGCTGTTGTGGTGGCACACCGCCCTGTCTAGGGTTTGAACTCGGTGGTGACGGCTAGGGTTGTATGTTTTTGTGGTGATGCATAGAACCCTAAGGCTCTGATGGTAAAAGGCTGAATGAGTATTATTGATAGGTTTGGTTACAACATATAAAGAATATAATACAAACTCTAAAACTTAACTGAACCCGTGAACTCATACTAGTAATCCTAATAATATTGTCTAATAAAGAATACGTATCTTTGTTAGAAGAGATTGTAAAATGTGTGTTGGGTGATGAGTCACAACTACTGTTTTTATGTACGGGTTAAAAACAAGTTGATGCTTGACCAGAATCAACTGATCACTTGTAAGCATACATTCAGAATTTAAATTATGATATGAAGCTGATTCAAGAGTTAAGAGACTTGCTTGGAATAACCGGTTAAGCAACTATAAAACTAATAACCTTCACAGATATATAGACGAATTCACAGGTGATGATGGTTATGGTTTGAAACCTATTGGTGATACTCCGTCAAAATAAGGACGTGGTTAAATATGGTTTTTGACATATTAATTACCGACAAGTCTTTCATTTTCAAGGTGGTAGTCAAAATGTCTTGTTCGACATATTATCGATGGACAATTTACCAATGGTAGCTTTGGAACTACATCAATGAATAGTTAGTCGGTAATTTGTTTTTACAGAAAAAAAACTATATTGCATTTTCTAGAAATTAAAAATAATGTTTAACTTCTAATAATAAAAAGTGCAATTGCGTACAAATAAACATAAAAGGAATATACTGTAACAATAGTTTTGGTTGTCGAAAGCCACAATAGTTTTAAACAAAATAGTATATTGAGTTCAATTAAATATATACACAAGCTATCTCATATATCGAACAACATCATAAATAAATACAAAAGACAAATACAAATATAACATATAAATTTATAAAGAAGTCATAAAAAATCAAAAAATTACTTTTACATAGCTTTAAAATACACAAATAAATTAATGCAACACATGTTATATGTTAGAATATGTGTCTTGGTATGTTATTTCCAAAGGCCCATTTGTAGGGTTTTTGAGTGTGGGTTTTCTAAAAACTCGCGCGCGTACACACACTTTCTTTCTCTTTTTATCATATGAAAACCCTTAGCTTTCCCTTCATCTTCTTCCATACCAGTCATGATTGTTGTCGTCAAAGCTGAAGGTTTCTTGTAGGTTGATGATCAGTCATCTCTCGATCCTGAGATGTGTGTTAATCCTATGTGAACCAAATGAAAGACTGCGCGCCATCACCATCAAATTGCAACAACAAGATAATATCCACTGTCACCCTCTAAATTACATTGTGATGGCTGGAGTACATACACATCTTCTGCAAAGTGAACCTTTTTTTCTATTACATATTCTTTCCATGATCAAATTGAAAATTAGTTTTAAGAAAGAAGAAAGAAACACAAACGTATAGAGGTCCGATGGCCTGTTTGTAAATTGAAGGGTTTTGGTGGCTAATCTAAAAGTCTTTAAAACCATAATACTGTCGCCAAATACGTATAGTTTTAATAAATATAGTAATTACAAAATATTTTTATACAAAATATATAAAAATAAAAATGTATATATCAAAGTAAGGGGAGGGGTGGGAGAGGAGGATGGTGTCTATTGTGATGATTATGAATACCTTTCATCATCTAGGAATTGTGCCATCACCTCGTCATATTTTGTCATCATTTGCGCTAATTCAACTTTCACCTCTTCCGATTCGTTTGCTAGGGTGGAAAGCTACAAACATTAAATAAATAATATGTTTTTTTTGTTGACAATATAACAAAAACATTATATAAAAATAACTACACACCTCTAGATCAGGACGAAGAACTTGTGATCTCCTGATGTTAGGAGTATCGGGCACATAGGCAATGGCTTAATAAAAATTTGTAGCGATTTATGCCATGAAAATGCACCCCCTCCCTCTCTTGGCCTCCGATACTTTCATCCCATAGTTTAAGTCTTAATCAATTGGCATGTCAGATCCGTGTTAGGATATATATGAGTAAGTCACTCATTATACATTTTCTAATAAGATGCTTATTCGAATCAAATTCGGGTCATTTGAATAGAAAATAGCATGAAAACATTACAATAGTCTCAAATTGATAAATATAGTCCAAACAACATCAAAATAGCCTATATGTAGCCCAAATTCATATCTAAGAAATAAAGGTATGACACTTATATATAATATATCTATATACAAACAAGATATGACCCCCACGTGATGCTACAGATTCTTTTGTAAAGATATATATATATAAATATATATATATATATAAATATATATATATATATATATATATATATATGTATATATTGCAGCAAATTGGAGTCAAAGATCTCTAATCTGCTCAATATGAGTATGTAAAAAATACACGTAAGCTTCACATTTGCTGATTCACAAGTGGCCAAACCCTCTTCGTTTAGTTTATTCCTACCAGACCGTAATACAACCACTATCTCCGTTGTCGGCACCGGTATGGTCGATCTCCATCTGTTGCCTACTCCAAACTCCTAGTGATTGCCTCCGCAGTTCCTAGCCGGAGCACCTCCCTTTATAGAGTGTAATGACATGAGCTTATTAATGAGTGTGGTGTGTATTTGAGCATGACATATCACATGGTAAATTCATCATCCTAGTGTATGCAACTTGTAGGAAATCATGCATGGTCTGGATATTTTGTTATAGGGAACACAACAGATGAATTCTACACATTTGACGTCTAATCCTTAATTTCGTCAAATGATAAATTACACAAAAGCTAAGGTCAAGTCATGTTCAAGAACGAGGCTCACTCCAAGCTTAATAGAAATCTGCATTTGCTTGAAAAACCACTTGGATATGATGAAACGTAGACAATATGAAATAGATGGGGGCCGGATGCTTCCACTTACCTATAAAGAACTCGCTTACAGCAAATTCGTACATTCTAGTGGTCCCAAAGGCGGAGATTAAACATTAAACAAAGATGAAGACAAGTACCACGTAGATGTCGATTATACATAAAAAAAATTCAATTTCTATGCTTTTTTGTAACAAAATCTTGTTTTGTAATTTTTAAGTTAGAAAATGTAAGTTTATCAAGTTTATTTTATATATTTAGTATTTAATTGGTTTTTTAAATAAAGCATATAAAAAACCGGTTCTCCTATCCTATTTTTTCATTAACCAAACTAGGTTCATATTTTAGGCTGATCGGTTAATAACCTAACCGCAGGGTCGTCCCAATATTTTTTTGAGGCCCCAATCAAATTAGAAAAAATGAGGCCATATCCAAAAAAATGTTAAACCTTTCTTTTTTATCCAGGTTTGGGACCGATAATAATAAACTAAAAGTTCTAAGTTCTAAATCTCTGAAGCTCTAACCTAATGTAAAACCAAAATGATGTTAAACTAATACCAAATTACCAATTACCAAATCAAATTATCAAAGCTTTTAAGGTTTAACAAAACTAATGAGCAGCAGCCTCTAAAATTTACACAAAAGTACACAACAATCAATATGTCAAAGAGACAAAGATTCAAAGCACTAAAGCAGTTAAGCAGAATTCATCAATTAGATTCAAATAAAGTAAAAAAGGAGTGGAGATGATTCATGGGTGAACCTGAAGACTCGAGTCAAGAGTAGAGAACCCGTTTGTTAGATCAAATAAAGTCAATAAGGAGCACTCGAGTAGAGAGCCTTGAGCCTTTAGATTTGAGTATACATTCGTTTAGACTTCAGAGATTTAACGAGGAGTAGTCGAGTAGAGAGCCTTGAGTCTTTGTTTTAGACTTCAGAGATTTAACAAGGGTCCTCTTTAACGCGCAGACAACAGATGCAAGCGGCAGGCAACATGTGACACCGCAGCCCACAGCCAACCCCTCGCTGGCCATCGAAGTCGGTGTGCACGTGTGTAGCGGCAGACGACTAGACTTTGAAGTGACGGGTGATGGGTCTTCAGGTCATCAACGGTCGAACGCTAAGGGCTAAGCAAAGGGTTCTGTCAGGACCGTGTACGTACGGAATACTAACAGATTCTGCATGAAACCAGATCAAATAGTGCGGAATCCTATTTGATTGGCGATCCAATCAGTGAGAACGATAACCTGATCGATGTAAGAATGAATTAAACGTTAAGAATGAGTAGGGATCGATCAAGATCGAACTTTGAAGTTGGATTGGCTGTTCTGGACGTTCTGGACGGCTAGGGTTTATGATTATTTGTAATCTCTCAAAGAGTTTTTCAAGTGTTATGTTTTTCCACGAATTAAGTGGTATTTATAGGTTTGCAGTTTCCATTCGTACGACTGAAC
>BJCM01192584.1:0-11804 GCA_018326385.1 Flaveria bidentis
TGTCTTCAAGTCTGTAAGTTTGTTTGTATTCGTTTCCACAACAACAGATACGTAATCGGTTGTTGTATTCTGTAAGATCTTCAACAAAAGTTGAAGATCTAAGGTTTGGTTGGGGTTTTTTGGGTTGGTAACTAATAAAAGTTTTCACACCTGTTTTGTCGCTATATCTGGAGTTGTTCATGTTTATGAGATTGCATGTTGATTAGATAGTTTGATTTGTGTTTTTTTACAATTATCTAACAAATTTTTTCTTATTTTTATTGTCATTTCCTGACCACCATATTATTTATATTCTTTTTAGCCGTTTTAATCTTCAGATCATATTTTGACAACTATTTTTTTTACTTTTTTTCCCATTTTCTGTCTACATTTCTTGTTTAATTTTAATTTTTTTGTTTTTCTGATAATTTTCCAACAAAATATTTAATTTCTTTTATTTTTTGTCGTTATATTCTTGGAAACTTATTGCTAATGTGATCCAAGAGTATGAATTTAAATCTTTTATCTTTTAGTTATTCTTTTAATCTATCTATTTATTTTGTCTAGTATTTATTTAACTTTATCTTTAGTTTAGTCTGTTAAGATGTAGTATTATTATGCTTTGATGATAGTTTTTCATTAACTTTAAATATAAGAACATTTTTCGTAAAATCTTATTACAATTCACCACCTTTGACCATCACTAGAACTTTAAGTTTATGAAGTAACGACAGAATCATTAATGCCCACATGCCTAGGGAGAAGATGAGACAGCAAAGGAGTCGATCTTGATAAGAGAAATAGGACCCGTTTTTATATACTTAAATGCATAAAGCATACAAGAATTGATCAACATTTATTTTATTAACAGCAAGCTCAAACCCCTAACCTAAACTACTACTAGATCTGCGACACTTGATTTTACAAGAGTTGTTTCTAAATCATGACCCATTCAAGCTCACCTAAATCAACCCGATAAGACCTCAAAAAGTACCCAAAGTCACTTGTTCCGCTTTCCCGCAACATTGGTCGACCATATTTGGTCCGGGTTCATCCCACCAACCAACCTGCTCTCTTACATTGTAAATCCATGTTGATTTGAGTCTCTTGGTTCTGAAAGATTGGGTTAAGATGCTAATATCTAGCATCAAAATTAACTTCATTACTAATTCACAAAAATAACTTGCCATTAACATCTCCAATATACCAACCACCCGAACACTTAAATCCAAATATTAGACTATAACTACAAAAAAGACTTCAAAAAACCCTAATTTAAACACTCGCAACTTACTTTTAAAAGAAAACTAAACCAGTCATATCACCGGGTATGATTCTTTCTCGAAGATAATGGTGTTTTCTTGCTTTTCTTCACTGAATTTTCACCATCTGAAAACATAGCAGAAAGTAATGAATTCGCCCTTGAGCCTGGCATCCTCTTGCACATTTTCATTGCCTCACGTTTTGCAGAATCCTGGACTTCATTGTTTCTTTGCCTCTTGCATGTTGCTTTCTCTACACGTTTCAGTTGCTCAGGCTTCACAGCAAAAACAACATCTGTATACACCATCACCATTGATCATGTTAGTTGTTTTGAAAATAACAAAGTTACCACCATTAAAACAATGTTAAATCACCTGGAATATCATCATCAGAAAGTTCGAGTTCAGGAGATATTGGTGGAGTCAATGGAGAGAGTACTTGATCAATATCAAAATTGGTTTTTGAATCACTTGTAGGAATTACACCTGTTTTCTTCTCATCTTCTATTCTGTGGTTAGAACCATATTCTTTGAAGGTTAATGGAGAACTTTCTTTTGCTGTATTACTAATAGGTGTAAGTGGCGCCACATCATCAGATTGAGGAAGAGGATTTTTAGTGGTGTTGATGTCATAAGAATGAATATTTGGTGGGTCCACACTCTCCAGGACTGATTTAGGTGAAGTGTTTGATAAGTTGGTATAAAATGAAGGTTTAAATGTTTCCAAGAAGTTTGAGAACCAAGGGGTGCCTTCTTTTGCGTAGAACAGAATGTATGCTTCCTCTGAAAGCACACAAGCTTCTGAAGCCCACGTAACCTATCACAATGTGAACAAAATAAATGAAATCAAACTCCAAATTACATATTTTACGGCATATATTACAACTATTATATTATAAATTATTACCCTTCTGTCATCAAACTTGTACCATTTATCAGGTGCATAACGAATGTAACAATAATAGTGACCCGAGCTAGATGTAAAGCCAGCATGTACAACAACTGCGTATAGTTCATATTTGCAATCCACCTGGCAGTAAAAATTGGTGGTAAATGATTAGTGAACAGATGCAAATAAAAATTTTAGAAATTTTTAAGAGAAGAAACTAACATTATTACTCTCACTGCCAGATGTGTATGGCTGCAAATCCAACTCTAGAGGATATTCCACGTGCTTGTCTATTTTTTCCACATAAGATCCATCATGTTTGAATCTTTTTAAATGGAAAGCACAAATAGGAGGAATTTGATCCAGCATAAGTTGTTTATCAACAGACACTTTTTGTTTACAATGGTCACATGTAAACTTCATTTCTTCATCTTCAATGTGCTCAACTTTTGTATACGACTCAAGAGCAGTTAGAAGACTGTATGCATCATCGATTTCCAAGCTTAGGTCCACTGATGGCTCATATGTATCAGATATGTGATTGCAGTTGCAACATCTTAGCTGAATTCATATATTAACAAGAAAATATATATGAATAAGGTTAATAATAATAATGTGCCAATATCATAACATGGGGGAATTATTGAGGATTGAATTCTTACTTTGCTAATAACACGACCTCCAAAGACTTGCTTGACTAAATTGCAACTTCCATCATCTTTTGTTTTTAAATTCATTAAACAACTTTCAAGTCTATCTAGAAAGCATTGCAAGAATTCATGAGCATCTTCTTGTTGATATCTTAGGAATGATGTTGAAAAATCTGATAGAAGCTAGGTCAAGGATTACAAATATATTCAAGACCAAGTTCCAGAGAAGAGATATTTACCAGGTAATGTAGGGTTAAAGGCTGAAAAGAAACAACAACAATTTGCAAGTCAATTAAAGGATACAACTCAAATTGTCGACAAATTTCCAAGGGGCAACTCCTTTTCCACTTGATGATATTGAATATTCAATGTGTTCCCGCAAAGCACAAATCAAACAGAACTGTTCACTGCTACCTGCAAACCCAAATTTTAATATTACAAATTTTGCATAGCTCCAACTGAAATATAATATTCATAAGCAGTCAAAGTTAATGTTAAAAGAAAACCCATCATCTACATGACTGTGACTAGAGACAATAAAGTGAAATAAAAGGTGATAAAGATGTAAGACATACTATCACAAGGCGTTGGATGTGTGTATGAATAGAGTCCCTGAACAAGTGCCACAGAGTGAGTGAAACACTGCATAACTGCATTGAAAAAGCAAGTGTTGCCCAAGTTTTCAAGTCCTGCAGCCTGTAAATACAAAGAAATCATTAGCCAACTTTAAAAAGTGCAAGGGACTTGGTAGGTGGTTGCTGCAAATGCACACAAAACACACACAGAACTTGTAGCAGCAAACCCATCAAATATAATCTATAACCATTAATTAAAAAACAACTATCCATATTCCCAGCGGAAAATGCATCTATTGATCTACACCATACAACAAAAACAGCAAATTTCACCTAAAAACACATACTAGTAAAAGCAATTGACTGGTAGCACTAACAAAAACTAGTCATTGACTTAACCTCAGCAGAATCAAAGTAACTCTTTTCAACCAACTTCAAAACCACAAGTGTAATCTGTAATGAATGCTATGTAGCATATGGATAAGATGAACTCATATATCCTGATAAAAAACGCTGCAATTCAGTAATACTAGTGCCATTCAAAATTAATTAACCATAATTACACTGTTTCCTTAATACAACTTTCAGACAACTTTAACTTCTTCAACAGACCAACCAATCGCAATCATGTATAAACTGAATCAACCGATTTGACAGTGAAAACTAAGCGAAAAATTTCTCAAAGTTATAGGTAAACAATACTAAAAAACTAATCGACTAATCAGAGATGTATATGATAATGAAAAAGCAAACTGATTCAAGTGTTCAGTCTAGTACAGCACCTACAGGCTACAGGCGATAGATATTACTAAAACTGACAGTAAACTTACGCAAAATCATAAATCAGAACCAAAATATTAAACCATACCACCATAGAGGGCTTCTCACAGACATCTTCATTCCAACTTGAAGAACTCGTCGCAACTGACGGCAGCAACTTGTAACCCTCCGATTCACTTTGATTACACAAAATCCACTTATTCGTCTCATCGTCAACATCATCACCGTCACCATCAACCGGACTCAAAACCTCAGAGCGCGTATTAGCTTCAACACACGACGGAGACGCAACCGGCCCGTCAGAATCTTCGAGAGCCTCGTTCGACATCAGCGGCTGCTCCACATCCTTGTCGTTGTTCGATCCACACATCCTAGAATCATCCACTTGCTCCTCCGGCTCTCGTGCTATGCTATCGAACAACATACGCGCAGAAGCGTGAGCATCCACCTTCGAACCTCCATAACTCATACTCCGATCTAGGGTTTTCGGTTCAAAACGCGTGTTTTCTGAGCAATACATGAATAAACCAACTGAATCTGCAGAATCACAAATCGGAGAAGATGGTAAACAAAACTAAATCAGTGATGGTGCGAATTAGGGTTTTTGAAAGAGGTGAAGGCACGAAATTGGGGGAAAATAAAATTTTTCTAGGGTTTGAATTTGGTGGATGAAAAAAGAGGGAAAATTTTGGTGGTAATAGTAATAGAAAATAGGAAATTAAGAAATTATTGTAGTAGTAGTTGTTGTTGAGCTGAATTTCAACACGGTTTTGAGAATTTAAAATAGGAGGGAAAACAAAACCGCCATTTTCATTGATTTTGTTTAACCACAAAACGAAAGAGAGAGAGAATGGGAATGGGAATGGGAATGGGAATGGGAATGGGAATGGGAATGGGAATGGGAATGGGAATGGGCTTTTGTGACGGATTCTTTCATAGTGACGATAATGAGTTGTAGATTGAGGTTTTTATATGTTGAATTAAGTCGGTTAAGGTTGTAATTTACTGATAAGATTGGATTATGTAATTTGAAATCCTAAATATAAGGGATAGAGTTGGATATATGTTCAAAAAAGTTTGCTTAATACATACCTCTTTAAAACTGTTTTCTTTTAATTTAAGAACGAGATAAATTGTATAACTCAAAAAAGGTTTAGGTTAGCGGCCAACATAAGTCGTTGTGGTAGTAACGTAAAAACAAAACACGTTGTATCGGTATTTTGAAACCAAACAATTTAAACAATCATTTGGAACCATTGTCAATTTAAAAATATTGTTATGAAAATTCACACCGCAAAACAGATAAAATATGCACGTCAAAACATAAAACTCGAAATTCTACTGAAACATTGTAATTTAAAAGTTGTATGGAAAACCAAAAAACACCTATAGAAATTGAAACTTTAAAACAATTTTAACGACTCGTATGATTTTATTTTGATGACTTTATATTATTATGCATAATTTTATTTTGAATAAAATTTATATTAAAATATAAATAAAAATAAGCACATCACAAGTCACAACAATATATTCAAAATTTTACAAAATATCATATTTTAGAAGTTACAGAAAATATATAAAACAACTTTATAACAAATTCTAATTATAAAATACTAAGTACAAAATGACAAAAGTATTTTAAAAAATAGGCATACGTGCATTAGCTATTTTTACATTAAGCTTCAATTCTTTTCATTTCGGTTTCTAAAGTATATTTAATGTGTGGTAAAATAGAATACTCCTTTAAGTCTCAAGTTAAGCTAGGGGAGCAACGATATATTTTTGTCACTCTTTTATTATGGGCGCTTTTTTGTTTTAATGATGAAAAATAGCTATATTTTTGTTTAATTTACTTTTATGCAATGTTTTCAGAGCCGGATCGAACGTTGAAGCGGACGTTTTACTGGTTTGGTGGTCGGACCGGATTTAAGAACCGGATAACGTCATAATTATATATATAGTATATTATATTTATAGTTATATATATAATTAAATATAAGCAATTTATATTTGATTTATATATGTATTTTATAGTTATATATAAAACTTAACTATATTTGTATACCAACACAATAATTTATGGTTCAATACCCCCGTTTTTTACACATTAAAATAAAAAAAATCAAAATCCGGTTCGAACCGGTTCGGTTTTCCGGTCTGACCAGCGGTTCGGGACGAACCACCTTGTTCGACCATCACAAATCGAATCATAATGAACCGGACAGCTAAGGGGCCGATCCCTGGTCGAACCGATCGGACCAGCAAATCCGATCCGGTCGCAAAAATAATGCTTGTATGTGTTACATCAGATTGTTTAAGAAACTAAAACTTTAATATCTTACACAAATATATTACTCTACCTTTTAACTAAATCTGTTTCCAAAACCTTCACGTTTTAAGGTTTTATTTTCAAACTCTACATATTCATTATTAAAGCTTTGTTCCATAGATAGAATGGATAATTTTGAGACAAAGTCATTTTGCGAAAATCGTTTATATGATAAAATTTCAAAAAGTCTACCTAAAAATATAATAAAAAATGCATGAAGAAAATTATGCATTAGTTTAATTAACCAAAACAATCATTATATATCTTAATTGAAAGTAAATATTCCCCTCACCAAACAATGCTTAATAGAATATTATTATTGAAATGGCGTTTGTTGGTGGGAGTGTGGGACAAGGAGGTTGGTGAATCCGATGATCTTAATTCTTTCGGTTGTTTAATTGGGCCGTTCGGTCCAGAGTATACATCAACAATTCGGCCCATTTTAAATAGACTATTAAGTTAACATATGTGGACATGATGTGTAACGAAGCCCGATTTTGCCTAGGGCTTTTTTCAACTATTTTTATTCTTCATTTTTGTCTAAATACAATTCTTATAAATTTAAGACATAACTTGACTCTTAACCCAAAGCGACTTATGTTAAAAAAAATAAAATGTTTACGTGCTTAACTTTATATACGTTTTAAGATTGTCTATGTTTTAACATATGTCTGTGTTTCGACGTAAGTGTTGTATGAAAGCACGTTGTGTAGGTCAAATATAATACGTTTTCATTTACTCTACGTTTCAACGTAATTTTAGTTTAGAATCAAGTCGAAACGATTGTAAGTTTATGTTTTGACATAAATTTTGTTTAGAAAAGAACTGGGTCAAATATAAATGTTTCCGTTCAACAGTATAAAGTCAAGTCAATTTACGTATTGACGTAAATTTAGTTCGGAAACAACCCGGATCGATTGTAGTTTATATCTTATCACGCGGCGTACAATACCGCGGTAACATACGCCGAGTAAAAAGTATAGTTGTAACTTATTTTTCGTATTTAATTTTTCATTTCAATACCCATGGTCCTTTTAAGTGGTTGCACACAAGACGTCAATACTTAATATGTGGACCCCGTTATATATTACAACTAGGTTAGTATCACGTATATTACACGGGTTTAATAAATAAAATACTAAATAATTAGTAATAAAAATAAGAGCCTCGTCGAAATCATCGGCTTTCTGCCCAACGCCACGGCCATGGCCCTATTATTTAAAATTCTTTAATTTATGAATTATAAAACCATGCTTTAAGATAAATTATAATTATACTTACGTATAATTAGCTACTTTAAGTAAATAAATAACAATTCATTTTTATTAAACTTTTGTTTTATAAGAAAGTATGGATTTTAAATATTTTGTTTTAAGAAAAATGATTTCTTATAAAAAAACTTCATTTATCCTATATTTTATAAAACTTTAATTATAAAGAGTGTGTTTTACATAAAAGATAAGTTTTTTATTTATCAATTATAATTTTTTTAATATAAAAATGGTATAAATAATCTTATTAGAATTTAATATTGTTATGAATAATATAGAGAAATTAGTAATCTTATGTATAAATTTATTGTTTATTAAAAATTTTAGTTTGTAATTATTATGATTGGTTTAATAAGACTGTTAAAAAATTCACCTTTTATAATTTTTTAAAAATAACCGTTTTAAAATATTTTCTTTCAAAAGATTTAGTGTTTTTGAAAATTTCATATTATATAAATTTTTATTATTTTATTATTTCTATTTTGGTAAAAAGATGTAATTTTTAGTTTTCTTAATAAAATCTATTTTTAAAAAGATAGCACGATTTTAAAAAATTAAATAAGAGAGAAATGTAGTAATTAATAAAAATGTTTTTTAATAAGAGAAAAAATTAGTTTAAGTATTTAAATTACAATAATACTATTTTGGAGGTAAAATTATATGAGGATGTGTATAAGAAGGACATATGAAAAAAAGATGGTTTAGGAGAAGGATATGTGGGAAAAAAAACTTCTTTTATAACCATATTTCATCTTTTTATCTTTCAAACAAATTCAATTTTATATTAATTATTTAAAAAACCACTAAATTAGTTTTAACCAATATATATATATATATATATATGTGTGTGTGTGTGTGTGTGTGTTAGCTTTAGTAAACTCGTGTATTACACGAGATGAAAAAAGAAAATTTTTATATAATAAATTTATTAATTATAATATAATATTTTAAAATTTGATATGACTGAAATTACTTATATAAATGACCATAAATAATAAAAAAGTGATATCAATTTTTAAAAAAAATAATTTTTTTTTTAAAAAATAAACATTTTAAGTGGTTGCACACAATAAGTCAATACTTAATATGTGGACCCCGTTATATATTACAGTTTTTTTCATTATTAATTTTACCTTTCAGTACTAATGGTCCAGTAGAGTGGTCGCAATATAAGGACTATATAAATGTGATTAATAAAAGGTCTTAATTTTGGAACACCAAGCCGATAAATCAACACCCATTTATATGTCGCGTATAGGTCCATACACGACATATAGGGTCGAATACATTGAAAACAAGAAAAATTCAGGGAGTTGTTAGAGAGTTATACGTCTCATATAGTCATATATAACCCATCTATACGACACAAATAAGGTTATACGATGTGTATAACAAATTTTGACACTTACTACAAGGAAAATACAATGGATTGTCAGATGTGTTATACGTTTTGTATAAGACTATATGACCCCTCTAGACGACGCTTATGACATTATTCGACTCATATAAAAATTTGAGATGTTAATTCATAATTTTAAGGTTTCTCAATATCTACATCCTTAATACATTAAATATTAAATTTTCGATCAAAGTTCACAAATCACAATATAGGCGACAAGTTTGACAAATGAATAGTATTTTCTTGTATATATTACCTACGGGAAGGATGATGACGTGGGATGTTTCTAGAGGCATTTGGATTATTGTCACTTCGATGAGAATAAGGATTTATGCGGAATTTTCGAATATTTAAAGTTGATGTTCAAAAGAAAAAAGAGAACATATTACCGACTATAATCAACACTTGCACTGATTTGTAGTAACTTTTCAAGATATTATTGAAATATGATATTCCAGTAAAAAATCGTCTAACAAATTCGTAAGTGTTGCTGTTGAAAAATACAATAAAAACTTAAATCACATTATTTATTTGAAATACCTTTTGTTTAGACAAAATCAAGAAAATTAAGTGAGTAAATTTAAAAGTGAAGGACTATACGAAAAGTCCAATTGTGAAAAGCATAATTGTTTTTTATTAAAAAAAAAGAATAAAGATGACACCATGTTTGTAAAAAGAGTACATTGTTTCTAAGAAACGATTGTATACATTGTAAAAAGAGTACATTGTTTCTAATTATGAATTCATTTATTTGATTTTTGTTTCTAATTAAACCAAACGTGTGCATGCTTGTAACACAATACTTTTTGTCTACTTTCATCGACATCCATGGGATTAGGCATAGAATCAGATTCATGAACAAAAAGTTTGGACGAAGAAGAAAAATCAGTGGTGTTTGTCCTCAGCATATACGTTTGGTCTGCACAACTTTTGTTTATGAAAATTAGTTGAACTTTGATAAATTTTAAGAAGATTGAATGGTTAAAATTTTGCTAGATAATGTTTGTTCACATGTTTTAATCAGTATTTATTTAGATATGATAGTTTATTTTATCTCTGTTTAAGTTGTGATATTAAATTAAATGGATGGTTTATATTGATCCATACGTTTTGGATAAGAAGCCCCTTTATCACAACTTTTAGGAAATAAAAATAATAATATCTTTTTCTTAGTGTGGGTCTTTTCATTCACAAAAATCTTACATTATTGGAAACAAATTTAAGGTAGGAGAATATCACACAGCCTAAAGCAGCAAGAGAAACTAAAAATTTGTTTTGGTTCATCATGTTAATGGCACAAAATTGTAGCCTATGATTTTTCAAACTATATTTCGTAGATCTCATTTTTCAGAAAAAAATTTTGGGACTATAGTACCTTTTACGCTTTTACAAACAATTTTTTTTTTGAAAAAACAACTCTAAAATAATCTCTCCAAATAAGAAACACAATGTTATGAAAACCAGATCAGATAGCGAACTGATATATCATCTTACTAGATTAATCTAACCATTTGAAGCAGATTTAAGAAATGGAAAACTTCATAAATAATATAAAATTTTAACTATATACACATATAAATTACAAAATAAATATAAAAATACTTTTGGTTTGGTGTAAAAAATGCCTTTATAACAAGAATGAGAACTCAAATAAATCCACTTTGAATTCTCAAGCTTAAAATGAATATGAAAATTTTGATTTTAACAGAAAAAATAAGAAATGGATAATCCAATCAACCGATTCACCACTCCAAATAATAACCGGCCACTTCAAATGAAAAACCGTTAAATAGGCTTACCCGAACCGTTTTCATGCCCGGAATAAGAAAATTTACGTTGAAACATAATACAAATAAACACAACAAAATGATATAAAAAACTAAAATGTATTTCATTAAAATAGTTTAAAAAAGAAACTAACACAGATTAATAAGAAAAATTTAATCCATGGTGTAAGAAAAACAAAATAAACCAAAAGAAGAATATACAAAAATAAATTAAAAGAAGCTAGTAAGGTAAATCAGTATAAAAAGAATAAAATATGAATCAAAATAAAGCTTCTTATAAGAACTTAAATACTAAAACAGAAAAAACCTACCCAACATTTCAAAATTTATATTTGCTAAACAAATATATATATATATATATATATATATATATATGGGAGGGATCAAATGAGAACTAGCTTTTTTTATGAGAACTTTAGAAACCAATCTCAACCACTAGTTCTCAATGGCAAAATTGTAATTAACAAAAATATATTTAAAAATTTTATAAATCAAAAAATAACATAAAAATAAAAAAATAAAAACACAAAAATATTCCCCAACTTTCCATCTTTCATAAAAAAATATAAAAAATTTATAAAAAATAAAAAAAATCCTGTTTTTTTAACAAAATTCGTTTTACACATGTGTAAATCCAGTACTACACATGTGTATAACTAAATTTACACATATGTAAACAACGGATGTACGATTTTTTTAGAAAAGTATATCAATATGGTAGGCGTTGGAAAGATAAAAAAATACTGAATTTTATGGTGATTTTTTTTTAAAAAATGATGTCGTGAAAAAAAGTTGGGGAAATGACATGTGATTGCATGTAATAAAAAATGAGTGACTGAGATTGGTTCCTAGAGTTCTCACAAAAAATTGGTTCTCATTT
>BJCM01192585.1:0-11213 GCA_018326385.1 Flaveria bidentis
GTGTGTTATATTATAAGAGATGAATGTGAATGGTTGTGAGTGAAAGGGAATTTTTTTTATAAGGATTATAACGTGATTTCTTATATTTGATGAAACACGATACAACCTTAATATATTATTTAATATTTTTAAAAATGGTTTTGAGTGGAGAAAAAAGAAAGGATAATGATAAAAATAAAAAAAAATTAGTATTTAATTGAAAGAATAGAAAAAATAAGTGTTTTTAGTGTAAATATAGGGATAGGAATGAGAAAGCTAGAATGAATGCTCTTATCGCATCACCGAAATCTTAAGAAATATAACATAAATAAAAAGTGTCTACTTCATTGATATACGAAAAAAAACACTTATTTTAAAAAAAAAAGTATTAACGTGAACATGTTTGAATATTTTTTTAAATGAATATATAAATCGGCTTAACTTGTATATATAGTGGTTTATTGTTTTATCATGTACATACAATGCATTTATCATCTAAATAAACCTGCAACCGGATTGTCGGTTAAGCCTTTAGCATGCTTAGCTAGCAAGTCTGAAATGGGCATACAAGCCGGCTTAGTATGTACATGAACTTATAGAGTTAGTCTGTATGTCCACTTGAGTTAATAGCATGCAAGTTTGGGTCCCGGCCAAGTCTGCTTAGCGGGCAAGTGCGACACAAAGCTATTTGGTTAATTGGTCTCTTAAATGTCTATAACACTTATAAGCTTAAAAAATGTACATTAAAAAAAAATGAGTCAAAATTGTCTGTTTTAGTAATTTTTCCTTTCTTAAAACATTCAAAATCTCTCCATTAGAAAAATTAGTCGAAATTTGTGTATATTAGTACCTGGGGGTGCACATCAAGTTTATATTAAAGTTCATGAGAAAGAACGATCGAGTGCAAATAGAAAACACCCATCCCCAATGGTGAAAAACTAGATACATGTCCACATAACTTTTGCAAATAGAAAACACCTGTTAATATGTGTCATAATAAAAAAGCTACTGCTTGTGTTTGCTTGCATGTCTATTAACTAACATTTTTGTTTTGTCAAACCATATCGATGTGCAAAATAGGAGATGATATTTCGAGGAACAGATACAATTGCCATCCTTCTCGAATGGATCATGGCAAGAATAGTTTTACACCAAGACATTCAAGCAAAGGCTCGAGATGAAATTGATAAACTCGTAGGCCAACAGAGGCCTGTTCAAGATTCAGATATCCCAAATCTTGGTTATCTTCAAGCCATAGTCAAAGAAGTCCTTAGGTTGCATCCTCCAGGACCATTACTCTCATGGGCTCGCCTTTCAACTCATGACGTCCAACTAGGCAAGTTCTTCGTCCCAGCTGGAACCACTACTATGGTTAACATGTGGGCCATCACGCATGACTCATCCATATGGAAAAATCCATTAGAATTCATCCCCGAAAGGTTCATGGAAGAAGAATTCGCAATCATGGGTTCAGACCTTAGGCTTGCACCATTTGGTTCTGGTCGTAGGGTTTGCCCGGGGAAGTCACTAGGGCTAGCTACAGTTAACCTATGGTTTGCGCGACTTCTCCAACAATACAAGTGGCTTCCGTCTACGAAGGTAGACCTCTCAGAGTGCCTAAAGCTCTCCCTTGAGCTAAAAAGGCCTTTGACATGTCTTGCTGTTGCACGATGATCGTGTTTTGTCTATCGTATGTTTTTACAAGTTATATATCGGAAAGAATTTCCTTTTAAGTAGTAAATAAGCCGCATGTTATGTGCATTGTGGCCATTATATAGCTTGATTTCCCGCTTTATTAATTAGGGGCGTGCATGTCCCTATAATTAAACTTGTATTGTACATGGCCTTAATAACTAGAAGTTTGATGCAAGCTAGCTGGTTAATTAGATGCTTGATCAATGCATCAAATTATATATCCACCTTGAATGTTCGTTTGTACTATTAATTGTATATTATTCTGGATTATGCATGTATGCTTTAAACTACTTATATCAAACCTAAAGTTGAGCGTTTCTTTATACAATATGAAACGTATATGAAAACTTTTGAGACGGAGTTTTTGGAACACTAGAGTTTTTAATATGGTTTTTTACATTTATATATGCCCATAGCTGGCGATGATGCAAAGGAAGATTAATTAGGTGTAGTGATTGATTGTCTTTTTCGTTTGTTAATTACTTTATGGATGGATCAATGTTGTCACTAGCTAAAGTGCAATCTCCATTTGTTCGTAGATATTTAGTATGATCCAAGTCATAATTCTTGATAATGGGATATTGTAGTTGTAATGATGATGTAGTGTGTGATGCAATGCGACAATAATGTGGATGGAAATATTTACTTAATTGTTTCATGAATTGAAGATGGATAACATGTGTCACCCATTTCATAGTTTATTAGTATTGAAAAATAGTTTATAATAGGCTGATCATATAATTCTTATTTTATTGTAAAGCCTTTGAATTTTATTTAGTTTTGTTTTAAATTTGAAAGAAAAGAAAGGAAATAGTGAAAAGACCATTTCACCCTTGCTTCATTTACCTTGATGATCATTTTCAGGAGGGACGGTAATCATTCTCTCAGAAGTGATAGATTATCACTATATCCATTATTCTCACATGTCACATTAACATTTCATCACCACTCATTCTTATTTTCATTTTTCCTATTTAGGGAGATGGTTTACCATTGTCCCCGATTTGCTTTAATTTCTTTTTTAGGTTATTATATTTGTATTTCTATTTCATATTTAATATTTAAATTTAAAGAGAATACTAGTGTACATATTAAAAGTTTACGAATTAAGTTTCCTTAAAACTAAAGTAAAAGAGGACGTTTCGTTAATTTAAATAAGTAAAAGGTGTATTTTAAATTCTCTCACTTTCTTTGAACATTTATAATTGTTATATACAACATTATATTTTATAAAGCTTACACTATAAAAACAAGTGCTTTTTTATCTTTTAAATAAGCACAATATCGTTATATATAAGAATTAAAAAAAGTTATGTTTTTAGCTCATATGATTTCTATTCGTCGTTGTATATTTCCTACACTCTATTTGTTTTTTGTTTGTTATTGTATTTTTTGGAACACCCTTAGGTTTATCTAAAATGATAACTTTAAAAAACATAACGGTGAAATAACACTGATATGTACTTTTAGTACGTAAAACATACTAATAAAATTACTATAATATATCTAATGCATTAAACACAATGATAAAATAATACAAAATGATAGAAGACGTATAAGCTAATGATAAAATGTCTTATTAGAATGATGAGTTTCAAAAAGCACATTGATAAAATAAAATTATTGTGTATTTTAATTGTAAAGCACTATGATGAAATAACAATAATTTTATATAATATATCAAAACTATGCTAATAACATTGTTTTCTTCTAAATTACCTTTTTAATTAGCTTTTTAAATTATTGTGTCACAACGGACATGACATTTATCACGCAAATAAGATTGTACGATCCCGTTATAACGCGCGAGAAAACTCGTTGAATATCAAGAGGAAATGAAAAATTATATAAAATTTGGGCCTTTAAACATGGGCCCAAAACCCATCAAGCATTTGTTTTCCAAGTGATACTTTCGTTGCAATGTAATATTAATGATACGTTGGAACGAAAAATAAACTTTTTGTTCAATCTAAAGTATTATCTTTTTGAAACAACAGACATACGTCTCGTCATCGCTGTTTCAAATGTGAATAATTTTATAAACATACAATGTTTATAAGTTTATTATAATATACATCACATTACCAACACTAAATCTATTATAGATCGAAATTACTTTCCACGTAACATGTACAAGGATAATAACACAAAGTACAGGCCGCAAGGGGTGGCCACAGCGTGAGGCCATGCCGGGCCTCGGCGTGGGTTGCAACACCGCATCCACCAACCATTTCACGGCGCATGGTGTGTTCGAAACGCATACACTTGCCGTGGTTGTGCATCAAATTTTACCATATGTGGGCGTGGCATGGGTGGCATAGTGTGGCCAATGGCGAATCTTGAACACTCTTTCATATGGGAGTAGGGGCGAAATTAAATTTTTTAAGAAGAGGGGACTTGATATATGTAAAAAAAATTACACCACCGAATTAAAATTTTACACTACCGGAAAAAAAAATAATCCCGAACATATAACTTGTCTACATAAAAAAACATAAACTATGTAAAAGGTAGTAAGACAGAAAGAGCTAAATCATCCACATCAATGTGGAACGTTAAAAATATTATTGTTTACCTTAAAAATGTCAACGTTTCTATTTTTTCATATAAAAAAAGTAGTTTAATAAGTTTGCCAGATAATGAAGACGGATTTATTTGAAGTTCTTCCTTTGAACCCCAAGCACCAGCATCGTCCTCAACCCCACGGCAGCTCTACACCACACTTAAACACCGTTAGATTAATTAGTTAGATAGTTGGTGGTTAGTAACCGACATGTAACCGCTTGGTCGAAGGGTATAAATACCCCTCACAGATGTACATTATGCGTGTGATATATGAATGTGTGTTTATGAAACATTCTCTGCAAGTTTCCACAGATTTAGTGATCTTTAACAGCAAGTGAATTGCATCAATCAAGACATCAGACAACTTTGAACAAATAGAGTTATTTATCAAAGGTCCTCTGCTAGTTTAGCTTGTTGTGACCTCAGGAAAGGAGTGATCATATTCGTAGAGCAAATGGAGCTATATGTAAAAGGTAGTTAGGGGTATCTCAGGAAAAAGATGTATTTAAAAATGATTTAAAGTATAATATTAAATTACAAACAGCATTTTAAAAATGAATCTCTGTTTTCTTGAAACCTTTATCTCACTTTCATATGGTGGAATCATAACCTATAAGTTTCTCTCTCGGCCTGCAGTTTCATAAAAACATCTATTACAAATCTTATACATAAACAATGATCACTTTGCATATTTCATATCCGTGTTAACACCCTATAGCAAAAACCAATATTAAACATTCATAGATATTGTAGTCTTTGTAGTACTAAATAATATTTATAACAACTTAATCATACGAAAATAAATCAATTGAATGTGTCACATTAATGTTTATAGTTTTTAAACCTTTAACATCACACCCACTTACATGTTTACGGTTATGAAAGTTTAAACATCAGACCATTTGGGTTGCATATTTGGCAAGTATTACTTGCTATTTATACAAACCCAACTTCATTACTTAGCATACAATTCTTTAACTTGCAACCATACAATGTAGAAATAAATTTTAAAATCATTAACACAATTCATAATTATGACAAAATAATATCAATTTTTTTGAGAAGATGCAAACTGACAACATACCAACAATTTAAAGAAAATACAACAAAACAAACAAAGCACCAATATAGTGAAGAAACTATGCAAAGAGATGGAGCAACTCGAGTCAACGACCCACGAACATGAAAACTTTTCTCCAAAATTGTCATCAACATGACTTCTCAATCTAAGATTTCGTATATATGAACATCTACTCAAACCTTCGCCTTTGTTTGTGACTTTCTTTTATTTTTTATGGAATTTGAAAATCAACTCAAGAAACAAGAAATATATAATTACAAAAAAAAAATAAAAATGGTCGCAAGAACTGCTAGAGGCCCTATATGTACAGTATATAGTAACTTAATGTCTATCAATTCAATTTGGTTACACACAGTTCAAACTAGCTGGAACCGAACCGGAACAAAATGACATAAATCTGAAAACTAGAATTAAACCTTATAATAGCCTAATCGGCTCTGTTCTTAAGCGGGTACATCGGTTTCTATTTTGTTAAAAAACCAGTAAGAAAATGGTTTTTTGAAGATCGTAAAATAAAGAATTGATGTGATGATAAATTAAAAGGAGCAAATAAATATTCAATTAAACCACAATTTAGATACACAAATCACAAAAAAGTCTTTTATATAAAGGGCGTCATAGAAATTGGTATTTTGATAAAGTTAATAATGCAATAATCCAATAATTCAAATTGAGTTACAAATTATCCAATGTGAATATTTGATAGTGTGCAAAACCAATTTCTAGTAGGTCATATTTTCCATTACTAGCATTGTGTTCTCATGGTTGCTCGGGCGAAATGAATGTTGTTCTTCAATGGTGTTTTTTCTGTCGAAATTGTTTGTTGCGATTTGTAAATGTTTAGAAGTCAATGGTATATTACAGTTTAAGTAATAGATGCAATTCAAAGCCTTTTAAGTTAACAATTTTTAAATCTTGCTCCAAAATAGATTACTATTTTATTGGAATTCAAACTTCTCATGGCCTATCAGTTTTTAGATACTTATATGGTTTGGAATCAAAACCAAACCGGAAACCGTATACACATATTATAGGAACTGGAAACCGAAGATATATTAGTATGACTGTCTAGATTGTTTATTCTGGTTAGTTCTTACAGTTCTGATTTAAAACCAGTTCTTGTTCACCCCTAAGCCATTATATTAAATATAACTGGTTGTTCTTTGAGAAATAATAAAATAAACATTTTTTACTAAATAATTGTGATCAAAAGGTTATTTACCAATTAAGTGTTATTTAAAAGTATTTAGTTCTATTTCGACTAGTTATCATTATATTTTTTTCACATTTTTTTCTGGCGGTCGTCATAACTAATCAAATAAGTATAAATTAAAGAACATACTTAAGCAAAACAAATGGATGTATCAATTTCTAGTTATTGAAAAAATATCATAATTTTGATCAAATTATTTGAAAGGACTTTAATATGTAGAAAACTTGTTGAGTGACTTTTAAAAAACACATAAAGTACGTTGCTTTTATATGTAGAAGATTGTTAGTGACTTAAAAACATAATTTACATTGATTTTTTTTATATTTGTCTATTTATATCATAGGACATATTATTAATTATTATATTTCATGATAGATGTGTCTTACCATTATATCAGCAAAAATTGCGAGCAATTTAACATATGCACTTCAGTGATATTTCATACCTTCAAAGCATAATACCAACCCACATTTTATTTAGTTTTTTGTGTGCAATAAAATATTTTCGACTATGTAAATTTTTTATAGAATCTGAATTTTTAAAAAAATATAAAACCAAGTGTTATGTATGCTTTAGTGGCAATTCTAACTATTCTCAATATATAATTTTTGCATTATTTTGATAAGAATAAAGATAAAACTTTAGTAAACAACGGCTTAAAATATATCAAGCAGTGGCATATCAAAGATAGAGGTCGAGGTCATCCGATACCATTCTTTTTTGTGTTTCATGCAGAATGTATCATACGAGAATTATGTGCGACCTAGCTTTTCTTACGATTGAGCCCATTGTTTTGTGAGAAAAAAATGAACTTGTCGTTTGTTGAATTTTATGAAAATACGAGTTTTTTTAGTAAAAAACAAAATTCTATACAAGTTTACAATGTTATATAAAACTTTAAATAAATAAAAACAATTTTAAAGTCAATTAATTTTATCAGCTGTAAGCGTGACTGTTGAGAGATATTTTCATTCGATTAAGAATGTGAAACGGATTTGCATACTTGGATGGGTGATAAGTAAATGAAATATACTTGCATCTGCTATATTAAAAAAGAGTTATTTGACAAAGTTGTTATTGAAGATGTAAAGATCAGTTTTAAAACATAAAAACTCTCAAGGAAACTAAAGTATTTACTTATATTATAATGACATTGTATTTTTATTGTATTTTTATTCAATGAAATTTTCTTTTATTTTGTGACCCGCCCTTTGCCCAACCCAAAGCTTTTGAATTATGGCATACGGGCTATTGGAATCCTAAGAATTGTAAAATACTAACACAATAAGAAAAAAAAATTGGTTATGTCACCGATAAAAAATGGTGTTTATAAATTAATAGCATATGCTAAACATGTCCCCTCCTTCAATTTTCAATTTATGTTATAGAAACATAAAATCAATGGTATATTGTTTTGTCTTTTGGGTTTGAAAAGAGAGAACATTGTAGATATGACAACTTGAAGAGGGTTACAACTACTAAAATGAAGATTAGGTAAGTTAAGAACAACCTTTAATAATCCTATTAGCAACTTACAAGTTGTAAGTTATATGGTTATTTTTGTCCGAAGATGACACCTAATTGTGTTATTGGTACACTCTTTATTTTCTATTTTTCTCTATATGTATTTGTATATGTATAGAAAGATATAAAAAATGTATCTTAATAATTATTGGATGTATCTATAACAATCCCTTTGCAAAATATTAAAAATTAATTAAATTCGAAGTTGCTAAGAAAAAGACAGCCTTGGGGTAGAAGTATTAGTATCGTATAGTATCTTCTACGAAATCAAGTGTTTGATTTTTCAAAGGGATTTTGTTCTTGCTTCTTTTTTCCAAACAAAAACAAAACCTAATATTTTGTCCAATTGGAAAAAGAATCATCTTTTAACATTTAGAGTTAATTCCATAAATGGTTCTTCTGGTTTGAGTAAAATGACAGGTTTGGAAACAAAAACAAAACCTAATATTTTGTCCAATTAGAAAAAGAATCATCTTTTAACATTTAGATATACTAGTATTAAGCCCCCGTGTTGTGATGGATGTATAAAAACCTCAACGCGAGGGCTATAAAACCATATAAAATAACACAAATGTCACATATCCTACCATCAACATTGGAAAAACTCTTATTAAAAAAATAAACAGAAAGTAGACGTAAAAACATTACACCACGCGTGTGACACATAAAACGTTCAAAAATTAAGTAAGTCTATCTACGACATGCCTGTTACGAAGGGTATGTTAAATGGGAATATTAATGTAACATCCGCCAATTTTCAAATTATAAACCCGAACCCGAACTCATTTTGAGGTTCCATTATTAAATTATTATAATAGTTTTAATGGATTAAATGCAACTTACATTATGAATTATCTATTTACTAATTATTTAAAGCAACTTGTAATAATTTATAGGGTTACAAATAATTCATTTTGTATGTTATAAAGTGTTATTAATCATTTTTACAATAAATAATTAAATGGAATAGTTTACTTAAAATTTATTAAGTTATAAAATAAACTTATAAAGTTTTATTGGTAGTTATGAATTTTTAATATTAAAAATAAATAACTAAATTATAAAGTTTACAAGCTTTATGAAAGTTTTAAAAAAAATAATAAATGATTAATTTGATTTATTACTTAAATTAGCTTTTATAAGTCAAGGGTTTAAATAGTAAAATCTGAAACTTAATATAAAAACTTCATGCACAAAATAATAAAAGGTGGATACTACAGGGACCAAATATATAATTTGGTTTAAAATCAACCCAAACCCCCACCTCGGACTCGTCGTCGGCCACTAACTCCGGCCACGGCTCCGGCGACTACGCAGCTCCTTATTCCCTTCAAATCCCAATCCCAAAATGGTCCGATCGGCTCGTGAGCACCATTCGAAACCGTCCAGGGACTTTAATCGTGCTTAAACCACAGTTATGAACTCGAATGACCTGAGTAATCGTCACATTCAACAATCGAGTCGTTCAATCATTAACACTTAATAATAAGCAACTTAAATGATTTATAATCGAACGATTAACTGGTCTTAAGCTGATATCCAATCTAATTTCATCTGAAAACCACGGATTCATCACAATCAAACACCCCATTAACCGCGACCTGCAACTTAGCCGAAATCAACCTTTCTGGACTTCATAATTAAAACTCTTTGAGGGTTATTGACTCTAATACTTTGTGAAATCTATGAACATCATCAATTGAAGATAATCAACATCAAATCGTTGAATCCATGTTCAACCTGGTCGCGACTTCAACTCTCATCAATTCATCCCCATTTCAATTCTAATGAGGTAATTAAACACACATTTACACTCGATTTCATGTGCCAATTAAAAGCCCTAACATTTCATCCGTTAACATTAACAATTTCGGGGTTCAATTTGAGCCAAATCGAATTAGGGTTCATGAGAAATTTGGGGGAAATTTTGAATCTATGTTTTTAATAATTTAAAACCAAAGTAAACCACGGCCACGGCCCTGGTTCACTGGTTAAGTCATTATTCCTTCCATAATGAGGTCTCGGGTTCGAACCTGGGCTCCCTCATCTATTTTTAAGGTTTTTTAAGCCATAATTTAATTATGGGAAATTTTCAATAGTTATAAAAATATTTTTTGTAAACTTTAACTATTTTTAAAGGCACCAAATAATTTTCTATAATTTTTCTAAATTTAAGTAATTAAAAATATTATTTAATAAGACATTTTAAACAAAGGTTATTCTTGAGTTATTTATATTAAAATGGATTTTAATAATTAGTAAATTATTGTTGGTCCAAATGTTCCTTTAAATATCCATCGTTTAAATCACGTTATTTTAAATGGAGATTATTTTGAAACATTATAAATCAATATGTTAAATAAATAATTATTTACATAGTTATTTAAATAGTTGATTATTATCTAATCATTTAACCATGTTATATCATATTAATAAATTTATTCCTTAACTTTTATTTAAACTCTTGAAACTAGTAAAACAATATAATTTTCCATTATTCTTCATTCTTATTTTAAGGTTTTGGATATTATAATACATTTATAAAAAAAATCATTTAAAAGTTCAATACTCTACAAAATGATTCTAAATAATTTTAAAATCATTTAATAAGTATTCAATTAATCACCCCTATCAAGTTTTAAATAATTAATTATTAAATTAATTATTTCTTTTCGTATATTATACTTTTAAATCACTAACTTAAATTGGTGAGACATTTTAAATATTTCTTGGTCTTAATTTATTTATATCATCTTTATTAAACCAAAACATAAACGATTCATTATTTTACTTAATTATTTAAACTCCCAAATTCCAATTGAAACCCTAGTTCACGTCTCATTGTTAATCTTGTTATCGAATTTAATCTTGGAATCTATACGTTTAGGCAACTTGTAAGAGAAATCATTAGAGACTCGTTTAAATTCTTATCATCACCTTGTATATATCATGTGAGTTTTTCATGCCTCCTTTTTACTTTATTTCACACCTTTTGGGGTGAAACATGTTAACTTTATAAACTTACACTTGTAAACATCTTGATACTTGTAAATGCACATGCAATTCATCTTTACCTTTTTGTCATGATTATTTGTGTTATTGTAAGTCTTATATGAGATACATATTTTGTGTACAATCATTAACTATTGCTAGCCT
>BJCM01192586.1:0-11924 GCA_018326385.1 Flaveria bidentis
TGGGGGAAAAGTATGCTCACCCATTTTCTATGCTGTACAACATACATACAATTTACATATTTGGAATCAACGTGCTACTGTTTTGTGAGTACTTATCTGATACATGCTTGAGTATGCTGTGTGGTTCTTTCTTACAACCATTTAATTCCAGTGTGGAACCGACGGATAGGTATTGGTAGTACTACTGGGTTGACACCCCCACCCTCGTTTGTTGGTATACTAGTTAGTACCAACAATCGCGAGGAACGGGCCTTGGGTGAATATATTCCGACAAGATTCTTTGTGTACGTCGTTAGGTTTGGTTGTAAAGCTCATGTCATGTGATTTTGCTTATTTATAACTGTATTCACGGTATTTCACAACAACTTTTATACATCATCAATTACTTATTTACTTTTAAACCTGCGAGCTCACCAACAATTTTGTTGACCATTTTGAGCATATCTTTTCAGGTGACAATGCTAACTGAAGATCTAGGTGTGTTGCCTTAGTGGAGACCCTATGATGCATTTTTGAGACTAAACATATATTTTGGAAACAATTGTTGTAGTCTGTTTGTAAACAACATTATACTTTTGACACTTGTTCCCGGGTTGTGGGAAATACATTACAATGCTTACATCTTTGTTTATGTGAATCATTTATCATGTTTATGCTTATGGCTATGTTGTCGTGAATATTGACTAAACACGACACAAGTCCCCTTGTTGTCAGGTGTCGTCATGACACGCTTGTCATCATTTATTATATTGCATCTCTATTTGCTTGCCATGTGTTATGACGATTCCCGCCTCGTTACATCCTCGTGTTTCCGCTCTTAGCGGGGGTGTGACATCAAAGTAGTTTGAGTTTGTTGATGTTAGTTTCTAGGTCTAGATTCTTCTTATATCTAGTATAAATACTAAATGGATCTCTCTCATTTGTAACACACAAAATCTAATAAAAGGATGGAGAATATTACAAGTTTATACCTTTCTTTAATTTTGTTTTCATAATACTGTTCCAATTACGACCCATATTGTATCATGCCCTGTTTTGCCTTATATATTGCTCATTCCCACTTTCTCGTTGGATTATTGACATGAATACCTCAATGGAATAACTTTATCTTTTATGTTGGCCCTTAGTTGATCGTGTTCCGTTAAGTCTTTAGTTTGTTGGACCTAATTAGCTCCCACATGCATCCAAACAACCATAAAAATATTAACCCATCCATTTCTTTTATGTTGACACTTGATGTGGGATGTGAACATCTGGTTAGAAATTATTTCAAATATCCTTTATGGTACATGTCTCCCAACTCTAACCTTAAAATTATTGGGATAAAAAATTACTAATCATTTGAATCTAGATGTTTCTTTTATTCTTTTCCCTTTCATAGTTGGTCATCTCGGACTTGAACTAAAAAACCTCTAGTGAAGTAAATTATCCCACATATGGCCCAAGAAAATATGAATGGATTCTCATGAAGATGAATGGATTCGAACAAATTCATGTACTCGAGAGATAGTTGACCTTACACTATTAGGGGATGAATGGATTCTTAAAAAGATATGAACCATGGTGGTCCTTCCGAGAAAGCCCGATCCTTTGAGTGAATCAAAAGTTGGAGCTACATTGGATATCACCTTAATCATCCCATCTATCCTCCTTATAGTTTCAAACCTCTATTCAATCCAAACGAATACACTATGCAAACATGCCTTGGATTATCCAAATCTTATGGTCAAGTGTAGCCCAACGCATTAAATTTTCCATGTGGTCTTCGAGCCCTCATAGCCTAGGCATAATGATGTAATTATTATCAATGTGCTCTACCACTTAGTTGATAACTCTGTTGTGCGATCCGTGCCACCTAGTGCCCGCTATGCCAAAAGCGAGAGAAACCCCATATCTTTTTTTTTCTTTTTTCTATCTCATGTTACCACACATGCAACATTCGGAAATAAACACTCAATTTGTTTTGACATGACATAACAAGCTCATGAAAGCTCATGAGCTTGGTCTTTCTTCATTATCGAGAAATAAAATAAGACTTCCACCTCTAAGATTAACTTAGATGTATCTCTAATTTAGGCATGAAGCATTGTGAAACCAAATTTCTTAACAAGTATTAGATCTCCCAGAAAAGTATGTAATCCAGACACCTTCCTACAATTTCATTCCAGTTACTAGCCTCGCCTTCAACACCCCCTTCCTTGCGATTAAGGTATTGAGTTCGGCATAAACAATACCCATAAGGTTATGGAATCATTTACAAGGCCCGAGAATAGATTCATCAAAACCTCTAGGAGTTTGCCATCATCTTCCTTAGTTTACAGGATAACTTACTGTTGTTAAATAACTTATAGCTTGAATGAGTGTACTAGAAGTATGTAATAAAAAATATAACTTTTATATTAAAAGTAGATAAATCATTTAATCAAGTTTGAGCAGTCTGACATAAAAATGATAAAACAACCGGTTCAGTAGATAAATCACTATCTGATGAAAAACATAGGTTATAGTAGGTTATAGTACAAGTGAAACAAGATGAAGATGTGTTTACTTCTTTTATGTTTCGGGTGGGCCTGGGAAAGTAATAAAGAAACAGTAACTGGGCATGTTTCTTAATGATATGTTTTGGGCCTGGGAGAAAAACAATCATGGACTCCGGCCTCCACCGCAGCCTGTTAATCATTGTTTGGCCTTTTAACAGTTTAGCGGTTTAGCCTATGGTTGGCTTATTTAATTTTAACTATGTATGTTTTAGTTGCATAAATAGTTCTAATTACCTTGTGTGTCTCAACGTCTTGAGTATGATTAAACTTTTTATAAGATGTATTGCAAGTTTTGAATTGAAGTAATAGAATTGTTTAAAAGCTTTTACGTGTTGTAAAAGGGCGGCATTGTAATTATCATTTAATAGTTTATAGAGTTTATAGTTGATGTGGTAAACTTTGATTCATGGATCGATACCATGTATTATTTGAAACTCAACCAATCGTCTAGGATTTCATCGTAAATATCAACAGTATGTTTGGATATAATCACATAAAAAGTAATCGTGAATGCTATGGTTATCAAAAGAATGGAGTTACCACTAGATAGAGTTAAAGTTTTGAATCGTCAATGAGAGAAGAACTTAAGAATTCAAGGACTCTGGGTTTTTTCATGTTTTTGGACTAAAATAAATGCAATTAATTGTCTTAAAGTCTTATAAAAGTCACCACAACAAAAGTATAATTGGTGAGCTATTTGTACCCTTTCTAAAAAATATGATATGTTTTAAACAATCCTAGTTCGGTTCAAAGTTCAAACACGTGACCCAAACTCAATTCATAACTTTTTAGAATGATGGGTTTCGACCCGGTCCCTTCACGGCTCATTGGTCAATCTAACTTGCCCATTTTACCAGGCATAGTTTAAACCGAAGTACCTAACTTTTTTAAAGTTGGGGCCAAATTTACACAATTCAAAAGTAATTCAGGCAATGAAAAACAACAATGCTAAATACACACATTATTAATAACAACCCTAAATACAATTAAACCAATTCAAAACAACAATGCAAATGTCAAAAATATAAGGGCTTTTGGATTTTAATAATCCCAACTTTCATTTATTAGTCGAGATTAATCTTAATTCAAGAAATATATACAGGCAGTCGTAACTTTGAATTTATTTTTCTCCAATGATCCTTTACTAACTAAGAGTTAACCCTCGTTAATTTTTTTGATGAAATGATGCAAACTTTGAGCCATTTATCAACTATAGCACTGCCTAGTCTCAATTAGGTCCGTTTTCCATTATCTAACCTTCATCATCATCTTAAATTTACCTCCAACGAGTTCGGTAGTTCAAATCGAAAGGTAGAGATTGACGGGTTTTTTGGTGTGGAAGTTTCAAATCGACGAATCTGATGATATATTTCAACTTTATGTTTAATGTTTTGGCCACAAAAACAATCCTCATCATCAAAAAACTAACAGGGTTGATTCTCAATTAGTAAGGGATCGTTTGATGAAAATAAACTCAAAGTTTGAAGTATCTATAACCATTTACTGAGTTGAGATTAATCCCGGTCAATAAATAAAACTTGAGATTATTAAAATCTATAAATCTCATGTCCCTCTTAGCAAATTGTCATGAAACATAAAGGTTCAAAAAAGAATCCAAAAAATCAAAAATATTAAACATCTGACCGAAATATAAATCTCTTGTTCTTGTAATGGTTTCTTAGCAAATTGTCATCAAATACATAGTGAAGATTTAAAAAACAATCGAAATATAAAAAATACTAAACACCTGACAGCGAACAATATTGTGGATCTCGTTAACTAGTTGATCTCCATGTTTCTAAATAACAAATTACTTTTTATGATAATAATAAAACAAGAGACAAACTACATATGGGCAATATATAAAGCGAAAATATGCTATAAAGCCCATGTAAGCCTTTGTTGGTGGTGTGTGACATCACGTCAATCTCCTATGTCTCGTTCGACATACTATACGATTTGTATAGCCTTCTCTCATATAACCAGTATAATGAGAAAACTGTCATATGGGTGGAAGAAGAAACACCTTATACGTCTAGTATACTCATACACGTCATATTGTAAGATGTTAAAAGAGTTAAATGATTATTATTAAGTAATGAATTACAATATCTAGCATATGAAGGCAAACCCTAAATATATAATAGGTTTATGAGCTCATACTAATAAACCTAATATATAATACTCTTTCGCGGTGTTAGCAGAAGTAAACCAACGTTCTGAAAAATAAAAAAATATAAACAAACTAATAATAATAAGATAAACATGTTTCGATCGACTTGAAAATCCAAACTTTTGCTACCAAATCCATATTGTACTTGATGTTGTAATTCATATTTTGTAGTCCTAGTCGTAAAAAATAGGTGGTGGTGGGGCAGAATTTGACACAACCGACTAGTAAAGCCACTAAGCTTTAAAGAAGATATCATCAAATTTATTGGGGTTACGTGATTGTAGTTCATTGGTTTTTAGTTCCTCGAATGATAAAGACGATTTGCTAGAGGTAAGTCGACAATCGACAATCGTAGTTGTGAGGCGATGTATCAAGGCTAGCAAACAAAGGTCTCTTTAATCCGTAATTAACAGATGAGATCCGTAGATCTAAAAAGGAAACAAAAAGCAAGGTCAATGAGGTAGTCTTGTGGATCTATGGATCAAAAGATAAGATGCGTAGATCTAAAAAAAACTAATCAAATTAAACAATAGTTTGAGACCGGTGGTCGTGGACGGTAGAAAAAATATACCACCAAGTCATGGAAAGTAATTGCCGGTAATAAACATATATCATTTTGGATTATTATAGCGTGTAGTTTCACAAAATCAATAGTGGTGAATTCTTAGTTGGCAAAAATCAGTGGAACATGACGACCGAAAGTGGTGAGATTCACTGAAAGAATCGTTGGCTTGAGTCTTCAGCCGATAATGAAGCCTTATTAAATAAAACCAGAGAACAATAAAAAACAAAACAAAAACAGAGAGGGGACAGGCCATGCTACCTAGCTAAGGTTTAAACTCGAAAGCGACAACTAGGGTTTGTATTCTCTCTTTTTTTTTTTTTTTTTTTACCTATGGTGGCACGACGGAGAAAGGTAACCAAAATCTTAAGATTCTAATACTATGTAAGATGGTAAAATAATTAACTAATATTACGAAATAATGATTACAATATATAAAATACAAATGAAAAACCTAGAAACCTAATACACTCGTGAGCTCATACTAATAAACGATAGAACAATAGGTATAAAAAGTAAAAAATATGTACATAATACTATAATAGCCGTTCGTTGGATTAGGGGTGAGCAAAAAGCCGAACTAACCGAACCAGAACCGAACTAACCGAATAAATTGAACCGAACAAAAAACCGAAGATAACTGAACCGAAAATAACCGAAACCGACTTCTTTGGTTCGGTTTTGGTTTCTCAATTCCCTATCATCGAAAATAATCGAACAGAACCAATTTTCTTATAATTGTATGAAATTTTAATTATTTATTTACTATAGTATATAGTTTAGTTACTTTATATGTGTTTTGAATCAAAATAATGAAAAAAATGACAAATTAAACATAAGTTCCTAAGCAAGAACCTGATAAACGAAATCTATTATAATAACAATAAACATGAAATATTGTTTTGTAAATTTAAGTTCTTTAGCTACTGTTATGTAGCCACTTGTTATGTAGCCACTGTTCTCGAACAAGATCTTAAAACTTGTTTTTATTTTTTAGTCAAACTATTTACTTTTGTAGCGAATGTTTTCTTTTTATATATTAATCACTATACTTATTGTTTTAGCTCTTTCGATTAATGTTCGGTCGGGATAAAAACCGAAAACCAAACCGAAACCGCCATAAATATAAAAACCGAATAATCGAAAACCGATCGGTGGGAAATATTAATAACCGATAAATTCGGTTTGGGTTTTGGTTTCGGTGAATGGTAAAAACCAAACCGAACCAAGTTTTGATAGTTTAAACATACCTTAAAACACATAACACGCAATGGACAATTACCAATGATGTTTATTGACGTGACATAAAAGTCAAGATTCCAAGAACGTGACATAAAAGTCAAAATCAAGAGGTTCTTTTTTGTTATGAAAGAACATATTTTTTGACTAAATAGAGCACCCATAATTGACTTCTCATTCAACAATAAATGATAACTAATCCAATAGCTCCACCCACCCCAACAACATTTGCTATATATAGCAAGATTATACTCTATTAATATAGTCAAATTGACCAACAATTCAAATACATCAATTGCACCATCCTTCAAATTAATCCATCATTCTAACAATAGTGATTTTCTTTCAGCCAATTACATACCAATTACCATAAAAAAAACCTACACTAATCTTGAAAAAAAATTAAAAAACAACCATTCATAAAGATTAAACAGACCCCACGAAGACGACATAATGATTTGATCAAACTTAGCCATAACTCTAGCTCCAAATATACCCGAAAACCCGTTAAATATATACAGGAGCGACCCGACCCGATAACAGACAACAGAACAGGTTCTGTTTAAGGTATTTTAAGTGTTTGCAGATTGTGAAGGTAACCTTGGGTGGTTATGTTCACCTTCATAGGTGACTATGAGCATCGTTGAATCTTCCAAACATCTCTCGACATGTTTTCTTGCTGGACAACCTCTCATGCTGCTACACTTGTAATAACCCCTGTTCGCAAACATATTTTCTTTAAATTAATGAATCGAATAACACATGTGGCCTCATAAGATAACACATTATCCCATTTCAATGACCGTAAGAAATTGTATAGAGCTCATAGTAAACAAACCCATTTCAATGACATTGTTCTATTGAATCATCTGGTATCTGACTATTGTTACAAAACAATTCTTGGGTGTATGCTACAATTACATCTTTTACACTCTACAATTAGTCGACTTTAAGGTGTTGAGGGGCCGATAAAATATGAAGAAACAATTGTTAGTGTATCTCTATATCAATTGACAAAGTAAGCACTCATGTTTCAGGCTCATTCAAGTGCATACCACATAGACAATATTGGTCTGCCTATAATGTTGTAGGGCATACTAAGTCATGGAGGGGCTTTAAAAATGTGTTTGACTTAACATCCTTCAATGTTTGTATTTTATAGTTAATAAAGGTTATAAATTCTAGTTAATTAGTTATAAATTACAAAAAAAAAAAGAACTTGACAGGCTCCACTACACCAAAACACCCATGGATCTACCATCATAAAACCAGTTGGCAATAAGAGGATCAATTCGGAACACATATATCGAAAATTAGTTCTAATGTGGTCAACGCGTGCTATTGCTTTGATCTCTTTATTATGGTGCGAACATGAAATGGGAAACATACATGTTGATCATGACATGCTATTAAATAAAATATTTAACTTAAGGTTCATAATTCACATAACATGCTGCATATGAAAGCAAAACAAAGGTACCTTGGATGTGGAGAACCTTTGATAGGTTTCTGACCATACTTCCTCCATGAATAATCATCAGGAGGGATATCAGCAAGCTTGTTACTAATAGCAGGTACTTTGATTGACCTCTTAATCCTATGTTTTCTGATCAAACAAAACAAAATTAACCAAATTAGCAACTTAATTATTAGAAAAGAAAACCATTAACATATTAAGTTCATAATACTGAAAATGTAGATATTAACCTCTTTTTGGAGCAATGACATCTACCAGAACTCCCACATTTCACACTCCCATCTTCACCCCTAACCGAACACCGCCTTTTGTGTTGATATGTAGCTTGATCAGCAGAAAGAGATGAACCGATCAACCGAAAAGAACCCCCATCCAAATTAGCTACACTCCCTTCAATACTCAAAGAAGACATAAAAGACCTATTTGAAGAAATTGTAGGGGTGCAAGTTGAGCTATCAAAATTCAAATTAATCCCACTACTACTACTACGCCTATACATCATCTCAGCTTGCTGTTTGAGCTTCTGTTGTTGAAGGAAATGGTAATTAGAAGAAGGGTGAGGGGCATTTTGGGGAATGTGAAGGGAATGTTTCCCATTTGAGCTCAACTCAAGTGCAGGCTGATTGTTATGGTTTCCTAAAGAAAGAGTATTCTTAACAACATGTGATCCAATTTCTTGAATTGGGTGAGATTCCAAAAGAAAATGAAGGGGCTTTGGGGGCTGATGGTGGATGATGGTGGTGGGGTTGTCTTGCAGCATGTTTTGAGGCACAGGGGCTGAAAATTTCTTGACCATTTTAACCCTAGCATGACCTAAACCATTATCAAGTAAAGTTACAACTTTCTTGAACTTAACTACAGCATCTCCTGTTTGGACCATTAAGTTATTGTACTGAACTTGATCTTGTGGTTTAGCCAAAAGGCTGAGAATTTTATGGCAACTTTCAACAGCAGCTCTATTAGCAGCTTCAACTTCTTCCATATCTTCACTCAAAATCAAAACTTAACACAAACCCAATTCCAAAAACATAAAACTCTAAAAACCCACCAATAAAAACCACAAATTTAACAGATCATGAGTCGTAAAAGACCCAAAAATGAAAGGTTTATTGAAGATATCATGAAACGCTTACCTGGTTTTTGGTATGATTAGGAGTAAGTTAGGGTGAAATTGTTAGCAAGATTATGAAGATGAAGAAATCCCAGATGGAAACAAGGATAAAAAACAAGTGCAGTGAAGAAATCAAGATGAATAACGTTATAATTTGGGGGCTTTTTGAAAACCCTAGAACAAGATTCTTTAAATCACCATATGGGGTTGTGGGATTGAGAGAAAGAGGTGTGAAAGAGAAGACTTTTTGTTGCTTCACGTAGAGAATTCACACACCCAAAAGAAAGATAAATGCCATGATGTATTTAAAATTTCAGTTTTCTAGAGAGAGAGATAGGGAAAACTGCTGCAATAAAAACTGAAGAAGAGAGAGAGATAGAGAGAGAGAGAGATGTTTTTAAATAATAAAGAACAAGTAGAGCAAGAAGAGGAGGTCAGAGGAGAAAACTGCCGTCTGTGTCACATTTTTCAAAAGTGGGTCCCACAATGGAATAATGTAATAAAAATATATATTTATTAACTTAGTTTTGTTATATGATTTTTAATTTGACTTAGCGTTGAGACTTGTTTAATATCTCACTGCGACACTCACTTACTATATAGAGTAAATTATATTTTTCTGTGATTTAACTTTATACTAAATTTTAAAGATTATTTTTAAACTAAGGAAATTACAGTAATTGTCCTATAAGTTTAAATTTCGTTACACATTTAGTCATTTCCTTTAACGGACGTTAAAATTTCCAGTTAAGTTCAGTCACATGCCATACACATGAAGGTAAATTGGTTTTTTTAAGCTTATTAAAAATACATAAATACTAAAACCCACCCACCTCACCCACCTTACACCATCTCTTTTTCTATTTCTCCTTCAATGGCGGTTGTGACCGGAGGTGGTAGCGGCTTTGGTGGTGGCTTCAATGGTGGCCGTCGGTGGTGGTTGCGGGTGGTGGCTACGTTGGTGGCTGCCGGTGGTGGTTGCGGCCGATGGTAGTTGGGGATAATGGTGTAGGGTGGGGTGGGGATGAGTTGAGTGGGAGGCTGCTTCAGGGATTCATGGTGGTTGTGGTGGTTAGATCTGTTTTTTGGTGGTTCAAGAGGCTCACGACGGTTGTGACCGGAGGTGGTAGCGGCTTTGGTGGTGGCTTCAATGGTGTCCATTGGTGGTGGTTGCGGTGGTGGCTACGTTGGTCACTGCCGGTGGTAGCTGCGGTGGTGGCTACGATGGTGGCTATTGGTGGTGGTTGCGGCCGATGGTAGTTGGGATAATGGTGTAGGGTGGGGTGGGGATGAGTTGAGTGGGAGGCTGCTTCAGGGATTCATGGTGGTTAGATCTATTTTTTGGTGGTTCAAGAGGCTCACGAAGGTTGTGGCCGGAGGTGGCGGCGACTTCGGTGGTGGCTTCAATGGTGGTCGTCGGTGGTGGTGGCTACATTGGTCGCTGCCGGTGGTAGCTGTCGTGGTGGCTACGATGGTGGCTAGCGGTGGTGGCTAGCGGTGGTGTAGTACAGGACAGGCCAATGGTGGCTACAGGTGGTAGTTGTATGTATATATGTATGTATGTATATATATGTGTGTGAGAGAGAGAGAGAGTAAAGAGATATTGATAGGTTTTTTATATTTTTTTTGTTTCTTTCAATTTGTTTATTTAATTTGTAAATTAATTAGGTTAAATGACAAAATTACCCTCATGTGCATGGCATGTGATAGAACTTAACTGGAAATTTTAACGTCCGTTAGAGGAAAGGACTAAACGTGTAACGAAATTTAAACGTAAAGGACAATTACTGTAATTTCTTTAGTTTATGGACAATCTCTGAAATTTGCTATAAAGTTAAAGGATGAAAAATGTAATTTCCCCTATTATATATTAACACCTTTATTAAGTTTTTACTTATACGAGGCGTATACGCCAAAAAACATTTTTGACGTACGATTTGTCAAATCAAGTGGCGGCTAAATTTATATGTAACGTATAACTCTGTTTTTTAATATGTGGAAATACGGTACAACCCGTATAAATTTTAAACTAGTTGTGAGTAAATAAAAAAATGTAACAATTAAAATATATGAAAATGTTATAATTATCTTATAACTATAACAAGATTATAAAACTAACTTAAAGAGTTTAAAGACAATTGCAGAGAGAGATGAGAAGAAATGTATAACTCTTGGAATTATGTTCAAGATGATGTATCTTTCTCATTGCCATGAAGGTAATATTTATACTACAAATACATGTACTCTTTGATAGGTAACTATTTAGAAGTCAACTAGTAAATAATTTTTACTTTCTAGACTTTGAAAAATCACATCCAATAATTCATGATATTTCATGACACTCCCTCTTGGATGTCACTTTTTCAAACTTCAAGGTCTTGAAGTGCTGCCTCATTAAAAACCTCGTTAAAGAAAAGCCCAATGGGGAAAAAACTTTAGCTAAGGAAAAAATAGTGCAGCTTATAACTCCCTCTCAAATTGTCTTCTGTAGATCATCACATTGCATGTACGTGTCGCATGGCAATATCATAAACATGTTTTTTAAAAGTTGTTGTAGGGAGTGCCTTTGTGAAAAGATCAACTGAATTGTTGCTAGATTGAACGTATTTAATTTCAACTTGTTTATCTTTAATAAGGTCTTGAGTGTATGAAAAGAATCTTAGAGGTATATGTTTTGTTCTATCACTTTTGATATACCCTTCTTTCATTTGTGAGACACAAGCTGCATTATCTTCGTAGATTGGTGTTGGATCTCTTTCTCTAGTCCACAAGAAGTTAATATAAGTTGTGTCATAGACCTTAACCATACACATTCTCTGGAA
>BJCM01192591.1:0-12648 GCA_018326385.1 Flaveria bidentis
ATATAGAATTTTGTAGTTATCTTGATCGGAAAGTTTTTTGCATATTTACATTCGCTTTATTATGTGTATTTTAATATTAAATGACATTATATATAGATTATCCTCAAAGTTTATATAATAAATTTGAACCACAACAATATAATATAAAGTTTGAAAAATCATATTTTCAAATCCTGTAAATGGTAGCATAATAAACACAGATATATAAATCTTGGAATTTTTTAAAAATTAACATTCGGGTTAATCGGGTTGACCCGAATCTTACAAACTCAACCCAAAGACCAAACCATTTATAAAAATCGGGTTCGGATTAGTGTAATAATTGGGTTGGGTTGCTCGGGTTAGTTTATAATTAGGTTCAGGTTGATTTTGTTCGGGTTTGATATTCGGGTTCGGATAAAAAGCACACTCCTAGGACGGCCTAGAATGGGATCATTTATACTCATAGTTAGTGTTTTAGTATAACTTATAGATTGTGTACTCATAGCAACACTTAAAATTATGTTTTTTCAATACATTTCGTTGTAAAAAATCAGTTTTGAAAAATTGTTTTTTTATAAATATTTAGTTTTTTCAAGACGACTATTTTTTTGTTTTATGAGTATTTTTCCGTATTAAAAAATTACTTTAAAAATTTCGTTTTTTTATAAATATCTGTTGTTGAAGGTTTACAAGTTTCCATTAGTGAAAGCTTACCTGAATTCACAACAATAGGTTATGTGGAAGAACGGAATGAGATTCTTCCTATAGAGTAAAATCTGTTAACTTTCATTTTGTTTGTGAAAATTTATTTATTTTAGACATACCTCTATTTTTCTCAAAAATCCCCTGTTTGTATATCTTTTAGTGCATGATGATCAAACAGTAACAGATCTATGAACAAGACTGAAGATGAGATCATAGTGAGAGATGGGACAAGAATAATAATAATCTCCTCGTTGTCTAAGTATGGTATCTTTCATATCAACGACATAGTAACGTCAAAGAGAAATCTTGATTCAAAGGGAATAACAAAACCCTACAAGCAAGAGCTTACAACATTCACAACCGGTTTCCTATATTTATGTGAGTGTATTTTTTATATTATATGATATGGTTATAAGTGGTTGTGAGTAAATGATATGGTAAATTTACTGTTCAATCTGTATTTTGAGGAATCACTGTTTAAAACCATATAATGGTTTTAATATATTTTAAGTGGTTGTGAGTAAATGAGAGAAAACGTAATGATAAAATTAAAATAAGAGAGAAAAAATAGTAACTTTTAGTGTAATTATATAAATAAAGATAGAAAATGAATTATAAAATATTTTTATATTCATTGTTTTCATAAACAGATCTTCTTAAGCTTTTGTAAAAAACATGTTCACTTGTCACTTCAGCCCATGTGCACATTCTAAGCCCAACTTCAGGCCCAGACGAACTCAATCCAACCTAAATATAACACAAAAACAAGTGGACCAAATTTCGAAAATGTTTATACAAATCACGTGTTTGTCCAAATGGAACTTGATCATATAAAACAAAGAGTTAATTGCTTAAATGATCCTTGTATTTAATCAAATTGCACCTTTGATCCTGTATGTTATTGTGTTTGATATGAATCAAAATGAATCAATCCAATAAAAATATTAATTAAACAAAAGGGGAACTAAAGAACCAAATCAACCATTGATAACCCAGATGTCAGATACTACAACAAAATCAACTAAGAAATAGAAGGTGATAATGAAACAACAAAAAGCTAACAAAATCAACCGCATATGAAGCAGAAATTGAAGTCACGTACCTCCGTCATCGTATCAGATTCAAATCCATACCGCCAGTACTCTAGAAGGGCAAATGATGAACAAATATTTGATACACGGACTCTGAATTACCTCTGCTCTTTAACTTCCTTCGACGCTGCAAACCATAATTGCAATATCCGCTCACTAGACGATGAAATCAAAGCTCGTCCAATCCTTTAATGATGAAGTCCTGCCGAAGAGGATAAGGTATCGTAGAAGATGATGGAATCTTTACTGATGCAGAATCGGAAGCAATCAAATGATTTAAAAAAAAAAAATAGTTAATCAAAGACAATATACAAACCAAAAAGTTCCAAGGTTCTTATATTATATGAATTAACAAACTCCCTAACAAATGAAAACAAGCCTAACATTTATACTAGATCCTAACAAACTAATGATAAGAATAAACTAAATAAATAATATAAAAATAGAAAAAATAATTAACTAAATAAATATTCAAATTTAAATTCATAGATGCTTCGGCATCATACATTCATACTCCCTGTCTTTAAGAAAACTCGTCCTCGAATATGTCTTTGGACCAAAGCCGCCGGGGTCGAATGGAACGTCTTGACCTCTCTTGTTCGCTAACGTCATAGGTTGTTCAAGTAATGATCCACTTTGCTTACGACACAAATACGTACCCTATTGTATTTGAAGAGCCTAAAAGCTTACTTTGTAGTTGGTCCTTATTCGTATTTATTTTATGTGTTTTCTCTTGCATATGTGGAACACTCATATTAATCCTGCTGTTTGAATAGTTCTTTGTGTGCTTATCCACATAAATATTCATATTTTGAGCATGCAACTCCACATCAATAACAACCTCATTTTGAATTTTAAATGACATTGAAACAACCGAAGTTTCCATTCCATTATGAAAATCATTTTCAAAAATCGGAATGGTTTTTTGAGTTTCCAAGACAGAATCATGTTTCCCATATACAGTCGCTCCAACATTCGGCAAACCCTCAATCGTTGCGAAACCACCATCAACCATCGTACTCACCTTAAAAGATCCACTAGAAATAGTAGCAATGGTTTTCGTATATTCGGTTATTTGACTCCATCTCCACGAGCACGAGAACCACCAATGATCTTGTCAATGCCTCGGTCGGCGACTCTTCGAACAAAATAACACCCGCCTTCACGTAGAGCCATTTGAAAAACCAAAAGCTCTGATACCATATAATGCAGAATCGGAAGCAATCAAATGACTCAAGAACAACTAGTTAATCAAAGACGATACACGAACCAAAAAGTTTCATAAACAATAATTTTTTAATTCTAATTTAATCAACAAAACTAATAATAAATGAAAACAAACCCTAATATTTATACTAGTTGCTAACAACCTTAAAGATAATAACAAACTAAAATAAAATATAACTAATAATAAGATAATTAAATGAAGTAGATATTATTCAAACTATAGATTATCTTCAATGTGGATTCCACTTAATCCCACTCCAGAATAGGTCCAACTTTTGAATCGTCTCCCGTTTCATCTACATTCACTCATCTTCGCCTGTTGTTTACGAGAGAAATGAGAGAGAATGGTTTCTTAATTGTATATGATGAAATGAAAAGGATATGTGTGAGAAAAATGATGCTTACGAGGTGTTTAAATAAGGTGAAATCAAGCAACTACCGCTAAACACTCCTGAGAAAGAAGAGTGGGCCGAAGAGTGGGGATGAAGAAGACCGAGGTTCTAGGAGAAGAGTAACCGATGGTAACCACAAGCAACCGCTAGTAAGATTTAATCAATGTTTTCAGAACCGGATCGGACGTTTTACTGGTTTGGTGGCCGGACCGGTTGAGCCGGATTTAACTATATTTTAATTATATTTATATATGTAATTAAATTAAGTAATTTATATATGATTTACATATATATTTTATAGTTATATATAAAACTTAACTATATTTTTATATCCGATATACTAATTTATGGTTTAACAGTCCGTTTTTATCCGGGACGAACCGACCAGTCCAAAACGAGTCGATGCGAACTAGACCGGCCACCGGACCGATCCCCGGTCGAACCGGTCGGACCGGCCGGTCCAATACGATCGCGAACTCATTGGATTTAATATTAGTTTTATCCTACGGCCGATTTTCGTTATATCAGCGGTTACAACATCCGCAAATAAATAAATATATATATATATATATATATATATATATATATAATTAATATTAAATAATATTTTATAACATTCCATAATAGAGTTGTAACATACTCTTAATTTCGATATAACACATTTGTTGGCATGTAATTACTAATTAGTTGGATGATTATTAGTTTGGAATCCATTATTTTAGATTTAACCATGATAAGAGACATTTCTAAAAGTAGGATTAGATTCAAGAGAATGTTTTAATTTAACGTAGGATCAATCATTTTTTCATTTTGGAAAGTAGGCTTAGGACATCTATTTTATAGCCTAGATGAGTTAAATAATTAGAGTATTAAATATCTTTTAGTGAAGAATTAGAAATCATAAGACGCTATTTTAAGATAGCTCAGGTGTCGACCCCTCATGTTTCCTCATATAAGGAGACTTTTGTTCTCCTTTTTAACCGATGTGGGCCCCATGTATGTATTCATAGATAGAAAGAGAATATATCTAGCCTGAGACTTTTGTTCTCCTTTTTAACCGATGTGGGCCCCATGTATGTATTCATAGATAGAAAAGTATTTAGATTTCCACTATCAAAGCTTTGTAAATTGTATTCGTATTTAGAACATTAAAGTGTACCATGAGTCAGACTGGTATATGTAATATGTCGGATTGATCCTATATTATTAGTCCACCTGTCACCTGTTTTAAAATATGCAATCGGAAGAGGAATAGGCAGAAGCATAGAAATAACGCATTTTGTCTCCTTTCATAAATTTTTTCACCTTTTGACAAATTGGGATTGAAAGTTGGAGGGGTTGAAGCATTAAATATCATATACTTTTGAAATATTAATAAAAGTTTATAAAATAAAGTAATATTAAATCGTATAAAATAAAAACGATTTTGAGAATTTAGTTCAGCAAGAAATTGATATCATTCATAATTAGATTCGAAAGGAATTTTGCTATTAATTGTAATAACTATAAAGTTCAAGTTGTTGTATGACTAATTATTGTTTTTTATCATCATTAATATTTGAGTAAATGGATTTTAATAATCTTAACTTTTATTTATTGGCCGGGATTAATCCTAACTCAGGAAATGTTTATAGAACTTTTAATTTTGAACTTATTTTCCTCTAATAATCCCTTACTAAAAGAGAGTTAACCATCGTTAGCTTTTTTTGATAAAATGAGGCCAACTTTGAGTCATTTTTCAACTTTAGCACCGTCTAGTCTCAATTAGGTTCATTTCCCATTGTCTAACCTCCATCATCAATTGAAATCTATCTCCAACAAGTTCGGTGGTTTAAATAAGGAGGTGGAGATTGACGAGTTTTTGGGTGCAGAAGTTTCAAATTGACGGTCCTGATTACAGATTTCAATTTTATGTTTAGTGTTTTGATCACAAAAAAGTCCACGTTATCAAAAAACTAACAGGGTTAACTTATAGTTAGTAAGAGTTCGTTGGAGGAAAATAAACTCAAAGTTGGGAGTGTGTCTTTAAACATTTACTGAGTTGTAATTAATGTCTACCAAATAATGAAACTTGGGATTATTAAAAACCAATAACTCTCAATATTTGGTTACCTTTTTATATGAGTTAACTACACTTCTGGTCTCTAACATTACAGAATTGTTCTCAACTTTTAAAAAATTACATCGTTGATTCTAATTGTTTGTCAAACTATAACACGCGTGATCCCTGCATGGACATTATTTTTTGGTCATTTAACACCTTTTTAACATAAAAGATAAAGGTCCATCCACTCTAGGGCCCACGCATGTTATGGTTTGACAAATAATTAGGATCAACAATATAATTTTTTTAAGTTATGAACTGTTAAAAACCAACCATGTAATTAATTTTTTCTATATTTACAACATATTAGACATGTATGCATTAATAATAATTAAAATAGTCAAATCATAAAAGATATTTCCCACTCTTAAGCTCTTAAAAATCAATGTAAAATTACCATTTCATGCTTCTCAAATATATCATCATACATATGTGTGTGTGTGTCACGCACGCGACAAGTCTATAAAACAATCAATTTATTTCCATCCAAATTACTCGTGATTTAACTAGCTACTTTCTGTTTCTCGAAATTGATTGTCACTAGTATACATTTAAAACATCGTCTATGGGTACTGTTTAAAATCACAGTGACACGTAACTAATTTTTGTAACTCCACAAATGGTCTATATATGTGGCAAATATATAGAACAATGACAACACACATGTTGATGGCTTAAACTAAAAGTTAGAAAACTTAAGGGGCTTTTAGCTGTTGAGTTTAAAAGTTTCAAAGGTGGCACACATTGGGATGTCGCTATCTTTGACTCAAAGTCTTACCAATGTGACACTCTACCCTAGCCTTAATTCCTTTAAATGTCACTAGATGAGACTCAGTGATTACTACCTGAATAACATTGTTGATTCTTCTCTTTGAATGAAGCAAATATAGTTATATAGGTACGATTGTAAGTTAGAAAGCATGGAGAATACAGAAGTAGATAATTCAAGCATTGCTACCCCAACGTCAGGACTCGCGCCTCCCATATCGACCAGACACCAATATCCCGCCCATCATCCAAACCTTGCATCGTAAATATTCATATATGATCAATGATCGTTTTTTTTTTTTTTTTCTAATCTTATCTGTTTGTTCTGAATTAAGGATTTTAGCTATCTTTAAAGGAAACATGCATCGATCAGCCCCACAAAGAGATGGACTGGATGCCAATATTCCCGTTACAATTGAACAAGATCGCACCACGGGTCTACTCCGTACGGAGTAAGTTTGGTCACCTTTTTGTTCAAGATCCACTGTTTCATATCTTTTGGGCCCTCATGTTTTGTTGTTTATAGATTTGTCAACAAGCTAACTAATCAACTCTAATGACACAAGCCCAACTATACAAAAGAGTAGACCGAGCCTTTTTATTGTTGCTCCTACTTTTGATCGATATATACTCGTATGATGCACAACCTCTCTTTTGAATCGAGGGAAAAAAATTAATTTGATGATAGCGACTTGTGTATTGTTTTATCCATGTGATTAATTCCCTTCATTCGACACACGTTTGCTCATAGGGCTGTAAACGAGCGAACCAAATCAAGCCAGGTTGGGTTTGGGCTCGGTTGACATTATTTTTTAACTAGCTAAAATTGTAGGCTCACATTCGGCTCATTTATAAACGATCTGAGTCAAGCCGAGCTGGTTCACGAGACAATTCGTTAACTTTATTTTGAAAAAATAACACTTTTGTTGTTTTTTTACGTATCTATACTTATTAAAAACAATAACTTTAGTACCACATGTCATTCTCTTAAGCCTCTATTTTTTTCAATTCCCGCCTAAATATGTACAAGAGATATTTAAGGAAAATTTGAAAATTAACCCTAAATTAAAGCACATCTTTTTTTTTGGAAATTAAATCATACCTGATATTTTTTTTTCAAATAATTCATCAATGGAAACTGTACAAATCATTTATGGTTTTTTTCATCTATGAAATTGGTTCCTTGATTGTGTTTTTTCATTAAATACTCGATTTATATTCAAATTTTGACAAAAGTTACGTAACTTTTTAATCGACTCCTCTCCAGTTTGAAGGAATTCATAGATGTCTTTTTTTGGAAATGAAATCATACTTGATTTTAAAATATTTCTCAATCATCCTAGATTTACGACCCTCACGATTTGTCTTTATAAAGTCTGATGATATCGTATTCGACGAACTTCATTTACATTCTCATTTTGACTTCAGTTTTATCAAGTTTTCTTCAACAAAAGGTATTTAGTTTTTGTTATATTTGAACTTTCATCATCTGCTATTATAATTTAACCTATCATTGTCTACAATTATGTTTTTGGATTAATATTATTTTACTTTAATTTTTTTAAAATGTGATCTACTTCAACAATCAATCTATAAAGTGGTATTACATACTTTTACTTTTTAAACTTCTTTATTTTCTTTTTATGTATACTATCATGTTATTAATATTATTATGTTTGATAGGAGTTCGTTTGATATGTACATATTGTTTTGATGTATCTGGAAGAATCATTAAAAATCACATTTTTATTTCACGGTTGGCTTTGATACCTTCAGACAAAAAGAATTTTTTTAAATTTCAAAGAAGACAGTTGTTGTTATCAGTATGTTATGCAATGACAATAAAACAAGAGCCAATGATAATCGCTATCCAAAGTTGGTTTGTTTTTAAACATGGATAATTATCCGCTCTGTATTTTATTATCTCGACTTAGAAGTAGATAGAGGTTAAAATTATTAATATTAGAAAATGATGAAAAAATAACCAACAAAACACCAAATGTTGTATACAAATAAAATTTTGGATGTTTATGAATTTGAAATATTATTTTTCAAGTTCAATTTAATTTATTTATTAGTTAAAGTTCTTATTTATAAATTTATTTTATTCCATATATATACTATTTAGATGTATAAATACTAATAGAGAAAACCTACTAATGTTAGATATATCTAATATTAAAAATCATACATAAAAGTCGATATACAAAATATTATCAACAGTATTATAACTTACGCATTTATTTAAGCAACAATAATATTTTTTATTGAACCCGCGTGTTACACGGGACTTTAGCCTAGTATGTATATATATAAAAACACAAAATTAATACTTTTTATATTTTTATATAATCTAACTCATTAAAATATTGGATGGATGTTCAAAATTTCGGTTCAACGTGAGTGAAATGATTATTATTCTTCTGGAGAGTAACTGTAAAAAGACAAAAAGTAAATTAAAAAAACTTATGGGATCACTTAAAATTAGTTGATATAATTAATAATTTTAATAATAAATATGCCTGAATTAATTACAATTACAAATATCAATTAAATCAATCCTTCCCCGGTGTTCAACCACTCTTCCACCACCACCCCTTGTCGTTTCTCTCTCTCAAATCGACGATGCTGTTATTTTTTCAAGAATCCCTGCTTTTATATCCTTTATTGCATGATGATTACGACTTGATGGAAGAGAATTTTGTCTTAAAGTGATGTGATCGTCCAATGTTTCTGTTTTTATTGCATATCCTTTTTGAGATATGCACCTTTTGACTATCAATCGCCCTCACACTTGGAAGCTAATCTAAATTTGATTTGGCTGTGATATTTCATATATAGTTTTCACTTCATTTAAAATAAATTAGCTAGAAATAGAATATAAACTGCTTGATGACCCATACTTAGTAGTTTTTATGTGTTACTTAGTTTCTTGTTATTAGTTAACGTAAATAGACGAGTTGAGATAGTTAGGGGTCACGAAAAAACAAGTAAGTGCACAAAAAACAAACTAGAATAACTGAAACAATTGAGAGACCAGTAGTTTGGTTATACAATTTTATATAACTGATTTTTATAGCTTGCTAATGGTTATATGTATATACTTAACCGAACCAAATCAATATTATAAACGTTTTTACGTTTTCTATTTTCTAGAAATAATATATTATATGTCAAAAACTTTTATTATAATTATTTATAAATAATATACTACTTGTTGCTTATTCTCGTTAATAAACTACATTGATTGCTAATATATTTATATCTGTAGATGTAATTAGATTTATTATTTAAAATTGCTTGACCCTTCATTGAAATGTACCATCTTTTTCAATAACCGAATTAACTAAACCATTTACAACTAAACCAATCGGTTAGGAAGATATAAAAACCAAAGTTTAAGCTTATAACGTGACCAAATCGACTCATGCTCACCCTAAAACGAATGATCTTCATGACCCATATTAAGGGGTTTCTTAATCCTGTAAGAAGTCAAATATATAAATCCTCATGAAGCTTGGATTCCTTTATTTATGAGATATAGATTTTTTCCTCCCCTGCTTAGTTGCTTACACCAACTCATTGTTAATTTCCACAATTAATATCTATCATCCCCTTTCTTAAACAAATATCTACATATATGTTTGTCCAAATCGCTAATCATGTATATAAATATGAAGAACATGGAATAATGAAGAGAAAAAGGATGTTCATGTTGGTGTGAAATACAATTTTGTTATAATTATAGGATGAACTTAGACTACATAATACTTTCCTTTTCAGATGTTCATATAGGGTCAATATACGCTCTTGATCACATCCGCTCTTGTTTCTTCTTCTTTACAGGTCACACCATCACTCAAATCCTAAAAACATCGCATACTTGCTTGGTATGTATTTAGCATTTTTGGGACTCATTTTATTAAAGCTTATACGAGAAAAACACACTCATTTTCCCATTGCCGATCCCTTTATAATCATCTCCGTCGTTGCTTATGCCATGGCTTTTCTAGATCTCTGTATTTTGTCTTGGATATATGAGCGTTTAAACAACTCAAACTCATATAATCAGAAGTTATATCTTAACTCTTACAGGATCCTAAAAGATGTTTATTACATCTTGTGCATTCTTGCATTTTTTACGCTTTTGCCATTGTTATTAACCCTTCACTCTAGCCCTCCTTTCTCCCCCTCCCCATCTCCCTCACCATAGATACCACCGGCACTAGATTGTGAATAGTATTTTGCATGTCGTTTTCATTGTGAACTTATATTGTGGTTATTGTTGCAAGTGTTCAAACCGTTGTAAGAGCTTCCTATAGTACTACGTATACTTTATGTAAACTTGATAATTAAAGTGATATGTAAAAGTTCTTTTGCTGATGTTATAACTAATATGGTATTGAAACACAATTTATGTGAAGGTTGGAGTGTTAGGAGTTTTTTGAACTTTATCTTCTTTTCATCATTTTTCCGCTTCGCAACTACAATACAATCAAACAACTTTCTTAATAACATAGTAAACAATAACATACCACAATCAACATATTTACAAACAAATACCATAGTTGTCCTCAGCACCCTTGCATATATGTTTAATTTCCTTATTTAAAACTGTATGTGGGGGCTTTTCCAAACCTGTTTGAATAACAAACTTCATCAAAAATTATTTCTTAAGTACATGTACATATAATCTCATATACAATTACCTCTTATAACAGTTGGTGTCTTTTGAAAGTCATCTACTACAATAGGGTTTTCAACTGTGTTGATGAACTTATTAAAAGACGTACGCTTTGCAATCCTCTCGCTCTTCTTTCTTTCTGAATTGAGAAATATCTTTAAAATTAACAAGTATGTATCGATATGAATGTTTATTAATCCATTTTTATGATAAAACTTACTTGATGACATCTTCAGTTGTGTTTTATTCGACACTGCAATATGGAACCAAATAAAAGTTCTCAACTTACATATATGTACTTTATATATATACTCATTACAACATTCATCACCATAATCAGTATATACGCTGCATATTAACAATATACACCTTACATATATGTACCTAACATATCTGTTTAAAAACACAGATATCAGGTTTCTTTTAAAGCAAAGTTTAGAAGAATCTTAAGCACATAATATTAACTATTACATACACGTATGAATCCTTTTACTCATTTTCTTTAACACAATCTTAATATAAAACTAATCTGTTCATTATAATATTCATACAAGACAACAACTACACATCATAATAAAAAATAACTTCAATCAATACGTATATGTATCATCCCTATTCAACTCGAAATACCCACACAACCATTCAAAACTAAAAAAACCTCCCTATTTCTACCTAAATCAGTATAATAATAGCAAAAACCCTAAACAGTAATGTGCATAAAAATGGGGATCATCAACGATTTCAAAACGCAAAGAACAAAATATCAAAATATGTAACAAATGTCATCGATTACCTCTTTGTTTCGCATGAACACAACTCGAAATCAATACAAATCAGACGGATTTCTTGCATCGATGATCGATTTTTGGTTTAATCGATGATGATATACGCCAAATGTGACTGAATTCTTAATGTTTCTGAATTCGTATGCGATTTAGGGGGGATTTAGAGAGAGGAAAACAATTGTGGAAGTGATACTCGGGAGTTACAAATTTCAAAATAGTCAATACCTATTTTACTCCTATCAACCAAATTACTAATCTCTTCTACACATTAATTTACAAAAATACCATTTCTCAATTAAGACCATTGATCGAAAAAATCAATGGTTAATATTAAGTTTCTATAGTTTTCATTTAAAAATAGGTTTCCAATGGAACTTCCCCCTATATATATATATATATATATATATATATATATATATAGGAGGGATCAAATGAGAACTAGCTTTTTTGTGAGAACTCTAGGAACCAATCTCAACCACTAGTTCTCAATGGCAAGATTGTAATTAACAAAAACATATTTAAAAATTTTATAAATCAAAAAATAACATAAAAATAAAAAAATAAAAACACAAAAATGTTCCCCAACTTTCCCTCTTTTATAAAAAAATATAAAAAAATTTATAAAAACTAAAAAAATTCCCGTTTTTTTAACGAAATTCGTTTTACACATGTGTAATATTGGATTTATGTAAATCCAGTACTACCCATATGTATAACTAGATTTACACATATGTAAACAACGGATGTACGATTTTTTTAGAAAAGTATATCAATATGGTAGGCGTTGGAAAGATAAAAAAATTCTGATTTATGGTGAATTTTTTTTGAAAAAATGATGTCGTGAAAAAAAGTTACGAACGTTTAAAAAAAAGAGGGAAATGACATGTGATTTGCATGTGATAAAAAATGA
>BJCM01192606.1:0-11187 GCA_018326385.1 Flaveria bidentis
TGTTGGATCAAGAAGAAGGCTGGTGCAACCAAAACCAAATCACTTAGTCATATTTTGGTGCTACTTACAAAGGCTTCCGAAGCCAAGTATGGAACTTCCAAAGGTTGTAGAGTTCTTCCGAAGACAAAGTGAAAGATCAACTTCCAAAGACAAACTCTACTTCCGAAGTCAAAGAACTTACTTCCGAAGATCAAGTCCAAGATAAATAAATCAAAAGACTACTTCCGAAGTGTGAAAAAAAGAAGAAGTTCTCAAGCCTCGGAAGAAGCAGCCTCTTCCGAAATATAAGTGGCTTCGAAAGTACTTGTTCTTCCGAAGCCATTTAACCTTCGGAAGACACTGCTATGAACCAGTGGACATAAGTATGGTCTCTGACACTCCGCTGCAGACCTCTGATACTGCATGACGCTTTCTCAAAAAGCCATGTAGTTGACCATACTTTATTCCAATGTTCACCTTTTATGATAGTACAACTTACCAACTTTAGTTGGTGACAAAAGGTAAGTCAGGGACATGTCCTAACTACTATATCTCAGATAAGACTTTATTTAAGATACCTTAAACTATAGCTTTATAGTATTTGCTTTAGTTATAGGATCCTAGCTGGTATCAAAGTATATCCGGCTGTAGGTAGTATTATATATAGTTTCTCATTGTAACTCATAACAGTTGCTTGTAAGAGTCTTGAAACATTTGAGTTAAGAAGTAATATATGCAAGTACCTTGAAAATTACTTCTTGTGTTCTTTACTACTTATTATATTGTGATCAACTTTTATAGACTCTGCCTTCATCCGAGTGCAGTTCAAGTGAGTTTGAGAGAAAAACAAAGTGTTAAGTGACATTAACTGATCCTACAGATGGCATGATCAATATTTAATAGCTAACAAAAGAAAGAATGCTATAAATAGTACGGTAGGACCGTTAAGGGTGATCGATACAATCAGTTTCACATGAGAAAAGACTTAGAATACTTAACAGATCAAATAAGGAATAATGTTTTAGTTGATGATACTAAGAACATAAGTAAGTATGAGACAGAAATAAAGAACACAAGAACAAGATAAGTTTGGTTTTCAAGATTGTTGTATATTCCTCTCAAGTTCTATTACAAGTGTTTCCAAGCATAAAAATAAATACAAGTACATAAGACACTTTATATTACATCATACAGCCGGCTATACTTTAAAAATCCACTGAAAACAATATCTAGATAACAAGATCAATGTAAAATAAAATGGAAGATTGTCTTTTAACTTGTGACTATAACATATCATAGCTCACAACCTATTATATTAAAAAAGGATAAAAGGTACAAAAGTAGAAATTTACAAACCAATGACCATAATATACAGTTTACAAAAGAATGGACTTTTTCACCAACTTATTTAAGTTGGTGAGTTTTCAAAGTGGTAGCATAAAGTTGTTCAGCTTTTTGTCAAAAGGTGATAAGAGAAAGCATATCTTCTATGTCTTTGGAAGAAATCAGTCAGTGGCTTCGGAAGATTTTGTCTCTAAAGTTTCAAAAGACTTTATCTTTGGCTTTGGAAGATTTTGTCATTTGGTTTCAGAAGATTTTACACTTAGCATTTTTCCTTGAGTTATGTAAAACTTTTGAAGTAACTTTACTATGTACATCATGCATACATGCTGAGAGTTCTTTTGTTGCATTAGCTTTTAAGTGTAAACCTTAGAAGTGCTATTGTAGAAGTAAAGTTAAAGAGGAAAATTTAGTTGTTGTAATCATAATTCATATGCGAAATAGTAAAGAACTTCAATAATAATAATTCTATAAAGTTACCTCGCTAAAGTATGACTGTGAAACGTTAAAGTATGGTAAAGAATTCTTTCAAGCATAGATGTCTTGAATTATTTCAAGGCTCGACATAGGAGTCTTGCGTAATGACAAAAGATAGGAGTCTTGGGTAATGGCAAACAACAAGAGTCTTGCATAATGACAAGCGATAAGTCTTGCATGTGTTGTAAGTCAGACAAGAGTCTTGTGCAATGACAAGCGATAACAAATTCTTATGTTTTGTACGAGCAATGGCTAAGAGTTCTATAAGAAGTATACACTCGTGATGTAAGCACAAAAATAAAGTTGATAAAGTTTAAAGCATAGTATTCAAATTAAGTATGATTAAAGCTAAAATTTAAAGTATCGCTAAAGCATGATAAAGAAACCGAGTTAAAATATAAAGTTTAGTTAAAGTATATTGTTAAAGTAAATCTATAACTCACTCAGCAACGTTAACTTTTATATGCATATTAGTTTGATAGATGCGCTATATGCATAAGACATGAGCTTGGCATGGATTTGAGAGCTACCTGACATATGGTTAAAACTGTCATCCTGACATAGTTCTCTTATAGTTAGTTAAAGATATCTTGGATTTGATGTATTAGTTGTTTTATGATAATGTTTTATTTTTGCTGCTTATAAATGATGTAATTTCGATTTAAGAACTATGTTTTTGATGTCCAAATCTAACTGTGAGGTTTTCTGAAAATAGAGCCTTAAAAATAATAATAGATAAGTTACGCTAAGTCATATGATGTTGTAGTCTGGTGATCATGCAATTATTATCGAAAGAACAAAAAGTAGTTGTATAATTGAGTATTATAGTCTTAGTATCTTTAAAATTCCCATCCTTGAAATTTGATGGTAGTTTTCTTGCCAAACTATTTTCTTAAACATAAGATCTTTCTTTTAATGTTATGACGTCTTTTGATGAACATATTTACCCAAGTTTGGTAATCATGAAACAAGAATCAAGTTGGTAAAGATTCCAAAGTGGCCATTAAACTTCAAAACACCAAACTCTATAATTGTGAGCGTAAAATGCATTTCCTTAACATTAACCAAGACTACTTGAAATTGATCATTTTTAATGTGTGTAAATTAAACTATGTTATAACTGCCCTGTAATTTGGCTAAAAGAGCAAATACGAGTAGTGAGACTTGGACACATCATGAATCTAGTTGTAAAAAACTTGAAAAATAAAACGTACACCTAAATGAAATTGTTACAAATCACACCAAACACAAACCGAAAGAAAAGTTCTCAGAAACCATCATGGCTATTTGAACCTAGAATAATATTCTACAGTTCATCGTCGTGATATGACATTTATGTTGCACATACTTCCAGTTCACTATATCATCTCAATCTATGCATTCATAATTACAAAACTATATAAGAGAAAATATAAAGCTCTACGCATCTATAAAGTCAACAATAAATATAATATATACATGCAGTTCTAATAAATATGTTAAAACTTTTTTTATTTAGGGTTGTTTGATAACTTTTGAATGTTTAAGTGATAAACTAATAAAAGGTCTGAATCATTAAGTGCTGAACTATTAAGAGATCTGAACCATTAAGAGCTAGTATATCATTTAACTATTAAAAGACAAATGTTTGACCAATTCAGATAATATGTCTTAACCATTCAGCATTAGTATAATACTTAACCATTTAGATGTAAATGTCTTAACCATTCAGACATGTGCTCGTGAAACAAACAGTCTGAATCATTAAGTGCTGAACTATTCAGACATCTGAACCATTAAAAGCTTGATTAAGAAGTTGCTAAACAGCTTCTTAGTGAACTACTAATATAACCGAAAAAGTAAGCTTTAGCAATAAAAAATCATAATTTGTGACAACATGAGAAAAAATAGAAAGGGAAAACACGTTGCTTCTCTGATTGACTCCTAACCCTTAAATTCAAAATGGACTGTGAAGATTTACAAAAATACTATTCATTCACAAGCTTTTTAAATAAGATAGAAATGATATATTTTCTTAATAACAAGAATTGGATCAAACAAGAGGAAGCAAATTATCTCACATAAAACTTCTTTTAACTTACTAAATCCTCATATTGAAGTATTAGTTAGGGTTGTATTAGTGTGATTTCTTTAGAGGTGGACCCTAGATATAATAAGAAAAATAAAGTCATAAAAAACCATAGAATATTATGATGTGGTGACAACCACCAGACCGCATCCCGCTCGATGCTTTTCCACTTTTATTATTTCTTTCTTACATCATTCCAAAATTTAATTTAATTTCTCACATTTCTGACAAATAAATAAATAAATAAATAAATAAATAAATAAATAAATAAATAAATAAATAAATAAATAAGTAAATAACAAATTGTCCTCACAAATTCAAAAAACAATATCATTTCGCCCATTTTGGTCCTTCACCCCCTCCAACTGAAACATCTCTTCTTCTCCCACACTGAAAACGAAACCCAAACCACACCTTCAACTGCGTGAGAGAGAAAACCACTACAACCTCTGTAACTGAAACCCTAGGTCAACTGCATACGGTGGTTATGAAGAGTTACAGAGGCAATGGTGGCGTTGGTGGTGGTGGTGGTGGTTTTGGAGCTCGGAGTAAGACGGTGTACGACGACGTTTTCGGTGGTCCGCCGAAGTTCGGAGCGACGACTCTTCCTCCTCGACTCGAGGACTACACTGAGATTTTCCAAGGGTTTCACGCCTCCCGAGGCTCTTCAATTCCTGTTTTGGATCTTCCGCCGCCGGTTGTGGAGTCCGACGACGTGTGGTTTGATGTGCAGAGCTCGAAGCTCGATTACTCTGAGGTTTTCGGGGGGTTGAATGGGCTGGATTTCGCGGTTTCGTATGAGGAGTTGTTTGAGTGCTCGAAACTTGGGGAGGATGATTCCTCAGATGAAGTTTGGTACATACATTACTTTAGTTACTTGTTTATCTTGTTTAATCGTTTGTTGTTGTTGTTATTCGCATAGACATATGAGTTGTTTGTTTGAGAATTGAGTATGTGCTTGAAATGAATGTGTTGACTGTAGAGGTATTTGGCAGATTCTTCGTGTTCTTTAAGTTAAGGTGTTTTTTTGACTGATATATACGCTTCATAAGCAAGTTACTGATAAAGTAATGTATTGACACTGTTGATCTTAGCTTGTTTTATTACTAAGTCTATGTGCTTGATTGGAAATAGTTTTTATGAAGCATGATGATAATGTCAATTATTAGTTATAAGGAAGAGATTAATAAGGGAGAGGATGAAAGATGAGGGATGGTCATGGACTCACATGTATCATGTTGATTCTTAGTGGTTTGGGGTAGGGGATGGGTTGGTTTTAATGGTCTTAGTGGTTTGAGGTAGGGGCTGGGTTGGTTTTAGTGGTCTGATATTTGGCCTAGTGGTCGGTAACATTGCATTCATTGGAACCGTGTTTTCATTGTTGAAGCAGGATATGTTCAGTTATGATATTAAGACCACTTTTATGATCACCGTTGATATATGCAGCTCCGTTTAAGCTTAAGTTAACCATTAACTAATAACTTGAATGTTAAATAGATATTCTTCTTAGTGGGTTTATGTCTAAGGCTCTTAAGGTCATTGTTTTAAAGAAACTTATGTGTATTCATGTCTCATTTATAAAGATAGTAGATTGAAGAACAAATTATATGTTAGATCGGATGTGTGCAGGTAGGTGCTATTTCTACACATGTGCAACTAATTCTTGTCAAATATTTTGTTTGTTCTTAATCTTCTGCCTGTAGTCACTGGTTTTCTTGGCTGTTCTATGTGTTTTTAAAGGCTGGAAGGAGTCATTATTGTTATGTTTATGATAATATAATATTAATCTATTTATCATTTATCATACAAACTGCTGTTTTTTCAATTTGTGATAGGACCCCTGCTCAAAGTGAATCGCTGTCAGATGAATCAGATCCTCATACGTCTATGGAGATGAATCAACAAGCATCCACTGCAGATCCTAACCAAATATCTGGTGTGAAGTTGGAGAACGAGCCTAAATTTGAAGCAGAGAAAGATTTCTTGAATGGTATGACAAATGATTCTCCATGTCTTGATGATTTGGATTCTACTGTAGGAAATAACCAGGCCCTTCCAAGTAAAAAAGAAAATGAGAAATTTTTCTCACTGGCTAATAATGATCTTTGTGCAACTAAGGATTTCGGTGGAGTTGCTGAAGGGAAAAAGTTCAAGAAATCTTTATCACAACCACTAGATAGTAGTTGTGGCACAGAAATATATGGAAATAAGAAAGATTATCCTTCTGGGAATAGACCACTTCTTTCTGTATCTGATCTCAGCCTTAAAACTCAGCCTTCCAACCTACCACCACCCTCTAGGCCACCACCTGCTTTAACATCAAAGAAAGGAGATTCTAGTAATTTTACTTCAAAACTTAAAACTTCTAAGAGCTACGCGTTTGAACGGATGGCAGATGGCCAGTCACTACCTTTCTTTGATGTTGAGATAGATGCAACTTCATCTGCTGCTGCAGATGCTGCAGCCATGAAAGATGCAGTGGAACAAGCTCAGGCAAAGCTTAAAAGCGCGAAAGCATTAATGGACAGAAAGAAAGAAGGCCATCAAAGTCGATCGAAGCTGCAGATGAAGCATAATGTGGGAGATAAAAAGGTAAAGGAAAATGAGAATCATGAGAAATTAAATGGTTTTGAAGGTGAGAGAATGAAGGGATCATTTGAAAGCAACAGTGGTACAACAAGGCATGAAGTTAGAAAGGAAAACCAAAAAAATGCAGTGATTTTGGAGCCAAATTTGGGGCACACATGGTCTAAAACGAATAATAATCCTGTATTTGAATATTTGGAGCAGAAGGAAGATAGTGATATTGTACAAGAAACTGCTGATAGATCCCAAAAGGAAGAGGAGTGCATAAAGGAACATACTGTGGTTCATATGAAACCTAATGATTGTGATGAAAATGAAATGTATGAGAACTTAATAGAAATTCAGCTAAAAGATTATGATATTGTAACTGTGGAAAAAATAGTTACTGAAAATAAGTTTAAAAATGATGATAATGGAAGGAAAGGAGATGACATGGGATCCGCTTCTAATGTGTGGGTAGATTATGATGTTGAACCAGAAGAAGCTGCTGAGAAAGAAAACGAGGAGGAATTAAAGGAGACCAAAGATCTGGATGAAAAAGAGTTTCAGCAATCGGGCCCGCCTGAAGTATCATTAATTCAGAGTGAAGAAGAAGAGGATCATGAAAGAGGAGGTGAAAGAATAGTTAAAGAGAACGATAACATATTAGAAAAGGATTTTGAGCATGATGTAAACAAAAAGGAGCACACATTGGATCAAAATGAAAAAATCTTACTGGGAGAAGATAAGACTAAAGCAGAGAGAGATGATAATGTACAGACAGTAAATGATTGTGGGGAAAATGAAAAAGTCAAGACAGTAGATGAATTGGATTGCAATTCAGAAGAATATAGAAAACTACTGATGAAGTCAGTTTCAGAAAATGATGGCATTGAGTATGAACAGGAGGGTATTAAGTGGGATGAAGATGAGTCGATCACAGGGGAGGATTCAGAGGTACATGATGTGGTATTCCGAGTGGATGATAATGAAATCTTACAAGAGAAGGGAGATGATCAACAGGAAGCACCTAGTGAAAACTATGAAGTGACCCTAGGAACACCTCGCTCAGAGACGATAAAAGAGACAGTTGAACAAATGCATGAAGCGGGTGAAGAAACGTTTTCCTCAACCCAAAATGATTTGCCAGGTGTAAAGGTTGAATTAAGAACTGCAGATGTTATTAAACAATCACCAATAGAGAATGATACGAAAACTTCGGAGTTGCTTTCTGTATTGAAGAATGACACAACAAAACCTGTAATGGATCAAAATACTAACACAGCTTCAAAGGTTGCAGAGAACAGTGGAAAAGAAGAAAGGTTGCAGAGAGCAAGAGAGCTAGAAAATGAGCGGTTAAGAAAAATTGAAGAAGAAAGACAAAGACAAATAGAAAGAGAAAAGGAGCGTTTAAGAGAGCTAGAAAACAAGCGTTTGAGGAAAATAGAAGAAGAAAGAGAAATACAAATAGAAAGAGAAAAGGAACGTTTAAGAGAGCTAGAAAACGAGAGATTAAGGAAAATAGAAGAAGAAAGAGAAAGGCAAGTAGAAAGAGAAAAGGAGCATTTAAGAGAGCTTGAAAACGAACGTTTGAGGAAAATAGAAGAAGAAAGAGAAAGACAAATAGAAAGAGAAAAGGATCGAATGGCAGTTGATAGAGCTACACTTGATGCTCGTGAAAAGGCATTCGCTGAAACTAGAGAAAGAGCTGCTGTTGAAAGAGCAACCGCAGAGTTCAGACAACGGGCCCTGGCTGAGGCACGAGAAAGATTAGAAAAAGCATGTGCTGAGGCCCGAGAGAGGTCCCTTGCTGATAAGGCTATGGAGGGCAGGCTCAGAGTAGAAAAAGCAACCGCAGAGGCCCGAGAAAGAGCAGTTGCTGATAAATTTTCTTATCAAAATAGCGCAATTAGACAGAATTCTTTACCTTCCGTGAGTATCTATTACTTTGTTTTTATTGTGTTATTGAATATATTCTGTTTATTATGTGCTTCCTGACTAATTCGATGGCAAATTGCAGGATCTGGCAGGGTCTTACAGTGGATTAAGATATTATCAGGCTCCATCACAGGGTGGTAAGTTACAAATTTCTTTTTCTTTCTCTTGTATTCACATTCAGTTATTTTTTCTTTATATATTCTAACACAAGTAGCAGGTGAAGGTGAGTCACCACAGCGGTGTAAAGCTCGTTTGGAGAGGCATCAAAGAACAGCCGATCGTGCTGTATGTCCTATCATATTTTCTTATCAATTTTAATGACTTTGTTTAGCCTATCCTTTGTGGAAGCTAACTCTTAGATATGACCTCAGGCAAAAGCTCTGGCAGAGAAGAATATGAGGGATCTCATTGCTCAGAAAGAACAAGCTGAAAGAAGTGTAATCTTCTTACTGAAACTATTCATGACACCATTCAGCTTTTGCTTGGTTTTTTAATTTTGTTTTTATAATTAATGCGTGTGATTCTCAGAGATTGGCTGAAGGTCTTGATGCTGAAGTAAAAAGATGGTCCAGTGGGAAACAAGGCAACCTGCGTGCATTACTTTCAACGTTACAATACGTATGTTCTCTTGTATCGGCATAATAAAACCAGGTTTGTCAACGTGTAACGATTAATCAGATTTATTTTTTCAGATTCTTGGGCCTGACAGCGGTTGGCAACCAGTTCCGTTAACTGAAGTTATTACTACGGCTGCTGTAAAGAAGGCTTACAGGAAAGCCACTCTCTGCGTCCACCCGGACAAATTACAACAACGTGGTGCGACCATTCAGCAAAAATACATTTGTGAAAAGGTTTTTGACCTTCTCAAGGTGTGTCACCTGCTATCTTTCTGTTTTTTTCTTCAATATTTCATATTTGGTAACCAACTCAAGGTGTTCATGGTTCCGTTCGGCCGAAAAAAAGGACAACTAATGGGCAGGGATGGGTGGGTCAGCTGGTCTAAGTGGGGGTGGGGTGGGTAGAATGGTTGGTTTTACTTATTTGATGATTTTCAAAATCATTAGTTTTCATTGAAATTTTAAAAGAAAATGATTTGTGAATTAATATACATATACATGACTGTATGTTTCAGAAAAACAAAAAAAATATTAAGAAAAGTTTAAAGGGATGATTTTTACATGGCCTGTTCTAAGATTGCTTTGGTTTGGGTGGTCCAGTCGATTTCAATTGTTTATAAACACTCATAATCATTAAATTTACGTTATGTGGTTATTGTAGGAAGCTTGGAACAAATTCAACTCAGAAGAGCGGTAGCAGTGTCATTTCTGTTTTGAAGGGAATGTGCAGTTCATACGAACTTTCGCTAATTTCTTTATTTGGGTGTAAATTTAAGTTTTCCAAGCTGTGAGGGATGGATGAAAGGGCGGGTGCCCATTCCTAGCAAAATGAAACGTTATTTCATGGACCCTGTGAAATGGATGGGCATGAAATTGATCAATTGCAGGATAAATGACATGTCCTTCCATATTGTTTTCTAATGGATGGTAAAATCGGTCGCTGCTAATTTCTTGCAATTTACTAATATATATCATGTTTTTGTATACCTTCTATGGCTCGTGAATACCGCAAGTCCCATGAGTCATGGTACGCGACTTAGTCGTGGATAAATCATAACTGTTTGAAAAATGTATACTAATAAACCATAATGTCTAGAAGCCATATGCAAAGTTTTTTCTGCACTGTCCATTTAAGCTCCACCTAGGATTTGGATAGTGTTGTTACTAGAATGAAAGTTAATTGTTTAATGATACATTAAATTATAATAATTATATATAAACTTTTCAAATTATAAAACTATTTTTTTGATAAATTAAAAACATGTTTCTTTTTAGTAAAAACATAACTTTCTAACAAAGAAGTTATGAAATATGAAGTTTTTTAATACAAAAGTTTTTAAAAAAATGACATTGTTATACGCAACTCAATCATATTTTCTCAAAATTATTTTTCAACGTGTGAAGTATCCAATTTATTTTTTTTCTTTGAAAGAGGGAAAGTTGGGGAATATTTTTGTGTTTTTATTTTTTTTATTTTTATGTTATTTTTTGATTTATAAATCTTTTAAATATGTTTTTGTTAATTACAATTTTGTCATTGAGAACTAGTGATTGAGATTGATTCCTAGAGTTCTCACAAAAAAAACTAGTTCTCATTTGATCCTTCCCCTATATATATATACATACATATATATACATATATATGTATGTGTATATATATACATATATATGTATGTGTATATATATACATATATATGTATGTGTATATATATACATATATATGTATGTATATATATATATATACATATACATATATATGTATGTATATATATATATATATCTTACTCTAATAAAAGAGTAACTAAAATTAACACTTGTCAACACCACATTCCTTTCCATCAAATTTTTCCCGCTTTTCTATCTTATTTAATACTCACATTAATTACTAATAATTTAATTTAATTTATTTTTAAAATAAATATATTTTTAATAAATTACGAAAGAAATAATATTATTAATGGTATTTCTAAAAATGTAATTTTTTATAAAATAAGATTTTTTAAAACAATAAAATTTATTGAAAATATAAAATAAATTTAAATTAGTATTTTTATAGATAAAAATTCTATAAAAAATAAATATAATTAGAAATTATAGTTAGAAAATTTTTAAAAATAACATTTAAAAAAACGTTTGTTTGAAATATAATTGTCATCCTGCTTATAATGAGGAGTATTCAATCAAATATATATATATATATAT
>BJCM01192622.1:0-10277 GCA_018326385.1 Flaveria bidentis
TGCACAATGTTCGGGGTAACGTACATGTCACTAGATGTAATGAATGAACGAAAACGAACGAAATGGAAGATAATAATGATATTATCTGTATGTACGTATGATGTATGATCACGAACGAATGAAACGTATAGTATGGACTCTGAAAGTAAATAAATAACGATTTTATGTATGTTTAATTGTAAAACTAGAACTCACTCAACAACGCTGACTTTTGTACGTTTTCAGTTGGCATGTAAACATTGCTGGGATGGCACGAGGCGGCTACTCAGCTCTTTTGGATGGCATCCATTTATTTAAAGCTTTTGTGATGTAATACAACAATGAAATTTTGTAACCGACAAACGATGCATTATTTTTGCAAAAGTTTTTATGATTAAATGAAATGTCATTTGTTTTATGTTTCCGCTGCAACGCTTTATGAATGACTAAATGTAAAATATATGTTTTATGTGCGATGATTTACCAGCTGTAAGCGTCTCGGGAATGGGGTCTTACAATGAATGTGTAGGGTTGCTTTGAAACCCTAGATCGTTCGAGATTCGATTCCTATTGCTTATGTTTCTTTGGCTATGATGATTGTGATATGGACCGATGCTTGGGGCATAAACAAGGATGGCCAGTGAGATGTTTTTCACTTGCAACCTGTATTGCAACCACGTCGGTTTACTAATGAGATCTGAGCTACATTGTGTATGCTTATTATGTTTTTTGTCTTTGTATTAGTCATTGCTGGTCACCTAGATTCGATTTATTTGCCTTACGATTGTTTATCTTTCTTTGTTTGTCTGCACCCATCTTGTTTTGAGCACTCTTGATTGTTGATGTCAATGATGATGGTATTCATTTGAGGTTGTTGCTTTTGGTTGTTGCATGACTATGATGCCACATGTGGCACCAGTTGCATTGGCCAGACAATCATTTTCGGTGTGCAACCACAACCGGCCATTAGAAATGAGCTACACGTTGAACATTCTAATTTTAAGCACCGATTTGCGGCATTTCCAAGACGTGGAACACACTTCTGGGTAGTAACACTAGTTATAATAAATAAATAACTTTGTCCATCAACTTTTGATTTTTACACATCTCTATCCTATTGAATGATAAAACACTTATGTGTTAAAGATAATAAAATTATATAATGATTTAGCATTGTATTATTAAAAATAATAATCGACGTCAACTTATGTTGACGTTGAAGAATAGATACAGTTCTTCGGTGTTGATTTGCTTATAATTTAAATGTATAAATTAATAATAACTGATCAAAACTTAAATTTTCTTACTTACTATTTCTAAGTAATAAAAAAAATTAAATATACTAGTGACGTAATAACTTAATCTTTTGTGTTGTTATTTTTAGATTTTTACTAAAATTTTAAACCATAAAATAGCTAATGTTAATTAAAAATAGAAGGAAAACAGTTAAAGAAATTCAAAAAATGTAAATAATAATATAACACTAGAAAAAAGAAACTTACAAAAAAGATTTTAATTAAATAAATGGGTTCCATTTAATAAAATAGAAAAATTATTCATTGTAATATGTTTGATTTATTAAGAGCATTCACAGACTGTTTTTTATATTTACCGTGTTTCCCCAAAAATAAGGAAAAACAGTACAACCCTCATAAAATTTTGAGTCAATTACGCAAATGATCATTGTGGTTTATTCAAAATACCAGGTTCGGGTACTAAAAGTTTTAAGTAATAGGATTGAGGCTTGTATTTTTAATTTGTAATGAATTAAGGTATTAATACTAACAGACATTAACTTTTATGTTAAACCTAAGGCATTTTGGTATTTTTCACTTTAGAAGGACTATTATTGCAACTTAAAGGGACCATTTGTATAATTCAATATATACAAAGGGACTGTTTGGTGTATATACAAAAATTAAAGTATACTTTATGTTTTACAGACTTCAAATGAAACATCCCCAACATCATCTTCATCCTCTGACCACCGGCCAGCTAGTGATGGTGGAGATAGGGAGGGAGGAAGGGGTGGTGGACGACGGAATGGTAGTGATGGTGGTTGGACTTGAGGTAGACGAGTGTGGGGTCAAGTGAGGTTTATTTTTTTGGTTTGTAGTTTATACACAAGTAGTCCTTGAAATAAGAAAGATATAATTACAACATTAGCCCTTCAAAGGGTATATTAGTCAGTTTATTTAAACTTAACATAAATTCAAACGTCTGTTAGTGTTAATACTTAAACTTAAATTGAATTTATCACATGTTTAACCTAATGTATGCGCCTATACTACATTGATGCAGACTTTCATGTATGTAGTTTGCTTGTGTTTGACCAAATGTGAAACGCATGCTTGACCTAGTGCGACCATATTCCACTCAGGTGACCATAATTTTTTTAAAAGATGATAACACATGGCAAAATTGGATGAGGTAGGTTAAAAGACAAAAAATAAATTAAAAGTATGGCCAATAAGTTGAAAGGGAAAATAATCATATTTTAAAACAACACTTATTTAGTAAGTACTTTTTTCCAGTTATAGGATATATTTGGCTAAACTCAAAACAAAAAGAAACTATTAGTTCAAATGTGAAGCTTACAATACGAATGAAGGATATTGCCATTTGTATAATTAAATAGAAGGAGAAGAAAAGTTTTTTTTTAGATAAAACCACTGACTCATATATTATTTTTCCTCTTTGTTCATCCCTTTAGGATTTCATTCATGTTTAAGTTTTATGGTTATAATCTTTATCTTCTTAGTGAAACTTATGCAAATGAGCAAGAGTTTTATTGTGTAGTTTGAGTGTTTATAAGAAGTTTAACTAATTAAATAATAATGTAGTCAACTTTAAAATTCTTTTAATTTTACTACACGAAGAAAAATACATAAAAACATTGTATGATGACATCGTCTACTATACGAAAAGCAATTGGAACTGCCTATCCAACCTAACTATTATCATGTACAACAATAAAGCAAATAATTTTGTGGTTTGGAATAGTCTGTCATATATCTATGAATCATATAAGAATTACTCTTAGATTGCCATATTGGTGGTACCCTCAAAATCTTACTTGGACAATTTAGAACGGAAACAAGAATGATTACATGTTTTCTGTTTTGAAAACATATACCAGAACTAGGCCAAAATTTTTAATTTATAGTTGAGGTATTATCATAACGTTTAGTTGAAACGAAACAAAACTTCATGAAAGAGTAGTGTTTGTTGGCGGTTCAAACGATTGATAACTATTCAATTAGACTCCACGTAGTGGTGAAGTAAATGGGGCGCCAACATTTTGATGCGGAGGATAAGGTGGCACCAATGCCACAACTCCAAAGTTAAAAGATGGCTTTTAAAGTATTAATCTCTATGGTGGTAATGGCGTTAAAGTAATTTTAATTCACATGATTGAGTAATAAATGCAATTTAGTTAATACTACTACATTTGATTTAAAAAAAGTTTTACTAAAATTATTTTTACCTACATGGCACCTAGGTGGCAATTTTAATAAAATATAGTTAAAACCACTACACATAGTCTTATCATTAACTCATTTGACAGGAATCAACTAATTAAGTTGTTGATGATATATAATTAAAGTTGATAACGTACGTTATCACAATTGCCGGTAATTGTAGTGGCTATTGATTGTAGTGTTTGGTGATGGTGAGTTACTATTGATGATCAATTATCTCTTACAATTGACTCACATTCCACTTTCTATTAACCATGCGGATCCAAACAACTCTTAAGGTTTTCAACCATGGGCACTGCCCTTTGGGCGTCAAACGGGGTCTAGAGCCTCAGACTAGATCCCCAAAACGAGATCCCCACTATGGGCACTACCCTTTAGGCCATGCTAACGGGGTCTAGAGCTTCAGACTACGGGGCTGTTGGATCAAGAAGAAGGCCGGTGCAACCAAAACCAAACACTTAGACAATGTTTTTGTACAAGTATAAAGGACTTCCGAAGCTAAGTATGGAACTTCCGAAGGTTATGGAGTTCTTCCGAAGACAAAGTGCAAAATTAACTTCCAAAGGAAAAGCTCCAACTACCGAAAACAAAGTCTTCTCTTCCAAAGTTCAATACTTAGAAGAAATCAAAGACAATGACTTCCGAAGTAGAAGTCTCCAAGCCACGGAAGAAGCAGCCTCTTCCGAAGTATAAAAGGCTTCGGAAGAACTTGTTCTTCCGAAGCCAATTAACCTTCGAAAGATGATGCTAATGAACCAGTGGACATAAGTATGGTCTCTGACACTCCACTACAGACCTCTGATACTACATAGCATTTTCCCAAAAGGCCATGTAGTTGACCATACTTTATTCAACTGTTCACTTTTATATGTTAGTACAAGTTACCAACTTTAGTTGGTGACAAAAGGTAAGTCATGGACATATCATGACTACCATATTTTAGATAAGACATTATCTAAGATACCTTAAACTATAGCTTTGTAGTATTTGCTTTAGTTAGAAGATTCTAGCTGGTATCAAAGTATATCCGGCTGTAGATAGTAGTATATATAGTTTCTCATTGTAACTCATGTAGTAGGCTTGATAGAGTCTGGTAAAACTTTGAGTTGAGAAATAATATATACAAGTATCTTGAAAATTATTCTCTTGTGTTTCCTTTGTGTTACTTAGTATATTATAATCAACTCTTAGAAGATCTCTGCTTCTTGAGTGTTTATGAGTAAAATACTTGTGTTGAGTATCAAAACCGATCCTGCAATTGCTATCAGAGCCTTTTAGTCTCTTGATTGTGTGATCTAACCATCTTAATCAACCTCTTGCTTACTCACTCTATTACTACACTCAAAACATGGCCTTGAACTAGAAATCTGAATGTGAAATGGGGACGATGACTAAAGCACCCATCATCACCCCAAAGAACTTCAGACAATGGAGTAGATGTATAAAAGGGTTCACCAGATATCAAGATAGCCGCATGTGGAGATCCATTGCCCAAGGTCCCTACAAGCCAAAGGTGGCTTCACCTTCTGGTGGTGGTGCCATGATAGAGAAGGCAGTGGAGGACTACTCTGAATAAGACCTCAAGCGGATAGACATTGATGAAAGGCAATGATTGTCCTGATGACAGCAATTCCCAACTCCATTATGGTGGGGTTTGAAAACTGCACAACTGCTAAGGGATTGTTTGATGCCTTAACCCTGATGTACTCCAACTCCAATGGTTCAAAGAAAGATTCCCTGAAGCAGCAGTTTCAGAATTTCACTCATACCGCTGGAGAGACCTTGCACAAGCAATACTTCAGGTACATGGATTTTATCTCTTCCCTTTCGTATGTGGGAATAGCTCCTGAATTAAGAAACCTCTTAAGGAAATTCATGAGTGCACTTCTTAACGAGTGGGCGTTCTACTGTGTCTCCATCAAAAGGACAGAGAACCTGAACACACTCACAATGACTAAGCTATACGGTATTCTTGATGGATAGTATGTAGAGATGGAAAACAAGAGTGGTCGTCAAGGAAGCATATCTTCAAGCCTTTCCTCAAGCAACGCTCTCATAGTTGTTGAAGGCTCAAGACCCCCTCAACCTCAGCAGTACTTGCCTTACTCACAGCAGCCATCCAGCTCTTTAAGGCCTTACATCACATTTCCTGAGACCCCAAGGTCTCAACAAGCTCAGCCTAGTCCTTTTAAGGACAACTGTGCTTTTATCTCAGGGAATGGACACTTTAATGATTTTCAGTTATGTTTTGAAGATCTAGAGTGTTTCATCCCGGATGAGATGGAGTACATGGACATAGTCCAACAAATGGCTCTACTAACCTATGGGGAAAAGAAGTTCTTTAAGAGAACAAGAAGGTAGTTCCCTCAGAACCCACCAAGCAGCAAGTTTGGGTTTGACAAAACAAAAGCCAAGTGTTACAACTGTAACCAGTTAGGTCATTTGCTAGGGAATGCAAGGCTCCCAAATCAAACCCGGGATCTGCTCATGCCTCCTCACATCATTCCACGTTAAAAGCTGCTGGAAAATCAACTAAAACTGCTGTTGTTGCACAAGAAGTTGACTGAAGCTTTATGGTCCAAGATGCCACCCCTGCATAGGCACTCATGGCTGGAACAAACAACTCTAAGGTATATGATCATCTCTGTACTCCAGCATGTATTACCAAGGTTAAAATGTACCAGGACTATAATATGGAAATCAAATCCGATATTGAATCCTTAAACATCTTAAAAGCTTATTTTAAAAGGGCTGAATCTTACTATCAACATAAAATTAAGGAGTTAGAGAAAACAGTTTCCTTTTTAAAACATGAGCACACTAATTACATGACTCAAATCAAAGATTTAATATCTAAGTTAACTAAGGCTCAAGCCAAGCTAGTAATAGCTGAGGCTCAAACTAGGAAGCATGTTGTTTCTGAGCAAAACTTCCAAGCTATTATTACATCATCCTCCCACTCCAAATTTTATTATCAAAACAAAGGAGGGTTGGAGACCAATGAAATTGCTCCACCACACTCTTATGAGTCTATTAGACAACCAAAGTGTGGTACTGAAGAGCAAGAGGTCCCATCTGCTGACCCATCTTCACTTGAGTTAAAGAATGATGTAATAATAGAGACCACCACAGGGAAGGAACAGGTAAATCAACCCATTTCTACTTGTGATGATCAACCTCTATCCACCAAAGCTAGAAGAAACCGGGAAAAGGCAGCCAGAAGAACTGCCAAGAAAGTAGCTGAATCTAAGCTGAAGATTGACCCAAAGCAAAAGGGTGTTTTCATTTCAACTGGATTCTAAGTGGTAGGCACTTCTAATTTAGGAAATGAGTGTAGTACCAGCACTTCTATCCTGCCAAAGGATTAGAAGTCAAAGGGGAAGGTTGTAGAGGAAGATAAAAGGATGAAGAAACCTCAACCATCAAAATCCCCAAAGATTAACATTGCATGCATAATGTGTGGTTTGCAGAATCACTTTGCTAAAGATTGTTACTACAATCTAGCAAGCACACATTATGCAAATAATGTTAAAAGGGAAGCAGCTAAGGAAGGATTCACTTTTGGACCTTGTCACTTGGTTCAAGTGATGAGAAAAGGAAAGCTGGAATCTGAAGCTAAGTTTCTTTCAGAAGAAACTCATTCTTCCGAAGGGAAAGTGGCTTCAGAAGTTAAGCCAAGGAAAGCTCAAAAGAACAAAAGAGCCTCCTCAAAACCTTCTGAGAAGAAGACTGCTTCAGAAGAGAAGGTAGTGAAATCTACTTCCGAAAACAAAGAAGCTTCGGAAGAAGGTCATGCTGCTCAAGCTTCAACATGCTCATCTAAACTGACCTACCATGGGATGGAATGGAAGATCAAACAAGATGTTGCAGCCACACCTTCCTCTTCAAAGACATCAATTAAACCCTTACCATTCATTTTGGTTCAATTATATCATCATCAATAGAAGAACCCAAGACCAGAAAGGCTTGGGTTTCCAATCAAAATTAACTTTTCAATTTATGTGCAAGGACATTCACAAGACAAGAACAATAATGTTTGGATAGTGGACAGTGGATGCTCCAGGCACATGATTGGGAACATATCTCTACTTCAAAAATTTCAACATTTTGATGGAGGTCCTGTTTAGTTTGGAGGTGAGACCGGAGGATACATTTCAGGAAAAGGAAGTGTATCCAATGGCTTGTTAAGAGTCGATAAAGTGAACTTTGTCAAACAGCTTGAACACAATCTCCTAAGTGTTTCTTAGTTTTGTGATCAAAAGCATCAAATGCTTTTCACAGAGCATGAGTGCATTATTCTCAAACCTGGGATGACAATTCCTCAGGAATTTTTGTTTCTTAGATCTCCCAAAAAAGGGGATATGTACAAGCTGGATATGAACATGCTTCCCTATTGGGTGAAGTATCATGCTTTCTTTCCAAAGCTGATGGTGATGAGTCTGCCTTATGGCATAAACGTATGTGTCATGAAAATTTTAAAATCATGAACAAATTGGTTAAAAATAACTTGGTACATGGCTGCCCAAAAAGGAATTTTTCTGTAGAGATAACTGTGTGGCTTGCCTGAAAGGAAAGCAACATAGAGTCTCTCACAAATCAAAGAGGTTAACTCTATCACCGCTCTATTAGACTTATTGCACATGGATTTATTTGGTCCAACGAGTATAATGAGCATTGGAAGGAAATCATATTGCCTTGTGATGGTTGATGATTTTACAAGATTTAATTGGTATTCTTTTTAAGAACTAAAGATGAAACTGCTAAAACTTAAAAATCTTTTATTCTTAAAATTGAAAATCAAAGTGATCACAAGGTAAAGATAATCAAGAGTGATCAAGGGATTGAGTTTAAGAATCAAGTTCTTGACTCATTCTGTAACTCAAAAAGGGATTACCAGACAATACAGTTCTCCTAGAACTCATCAACAAAATGGCGTTGCTGAGAGGAGGAACAGGACACTGATTGAGGCTGCTAGGACCATGTTAGCTTATTCAAAGCTGCCTCTAACATTCTAGGCAGAGGCAGTCAGCACTACATGTTATGTGCAGAACAGGGTACTCATTGTCAAGCCACATGGAAATACCCCTTATGAGTTATGAAACAAGAGGTCACCGTTCATTAGCTTCTAAGGTCCTTTGGTAGTAGGTGTACCATACTTAACACAAATAAGAACTTGGCAAAATTTGCTGAAAAGTCGGATGATGCTATCTTTGTTGGATATTCCTCCACCTCTATTGTTTATAGAGTCTATAACATCATAAATCAACAATTTGAGGAATCATCCAACATTGTTGATAATGAGCACACTCCTTGTGTTAGGAGGAATGACCCTGATCATATTTTTTATTTAGAATTGTTTCCAAACTATTCTAAACTATCTTGTGAGAATATTTCAACTGGAATAGGTACTAAAAGTGATTCTGATGAAGACCAGCTATTTGAGTTACCCAGACCTCTTCCTTGTTATCCAAGAGTCTCAGAACCCCAAGCTCCCATTATTGGTAGATCCGATAGCATGACCATTTCAGGAACCAGTGGAGCTTCAACAAGTTACCAGCAAAGTGAGCCTAATAACTCATCAGTTGATAACATAGAACACCAAGCTGATGGAAGTAGTATTCTGAAGGAACAGGCAACTGTTAATACAACATCTCAGTCAACTGATGATTATGATGTTTCTCTTTCATTCAATCAGTCTTCATTGAATGACATTGAAACAGCAGCCGGACCAAGTGTTCATGTTCCTGAGTAAAATATGTCCAACTTGGATCTATCTTTGCAACTGGAAGTGATTCCCAGATTAAGGATTCACAACACTAATCCAGTTGAGAACATCATAGGAGAAGTCTCTAAAGGCGTGAGAATAAGGGGACAAACTCATCATGTGAATGTCTGCTTGTACTCATGCTTCTTGTCTTAGATGGAACCCAAGAAAGTACAAGGAACCTTAAAAGATAGTAGCTGGGTTGAGTCAATGCAAGATAAATTGCTTCAATTCAAGATACAAAAGGTTTAGAACCTGGATTCAACTTCATGAGCACTCCTATCCATATTGACAACAATAGTACTATCTCCATCACTAAAAATCCTGTGAAGCACTCCAAGACAAAGCACATTGATATCAGGTACTATTTCATTAGAGATATTCATAAGAAAAACCTGATTAAATTAGTCAAAGTTGACTCAAATAAACAATATGCTGATTTGTTCACCAAAGCCTTTGATGAACAAAGATTTAAGTATCTCATTACGGCTATTGGGATTATAAACCTTGACTAATATGTCTCATTTGAAAACCTTTTTAACATATGTCTTTTCTTTTGTCAAAGAACAATCTAAGCCCTATTATAAAAAAATATTTCTTCCCAGTTGATTAAGTGTGAGTATTTCTGAAGAGAAAATTTGTGAAGTCGGCTGGATCGGTAAACATCTGAGCGTGTTCTTGACGGAAGGATAAACAACATCAAAAACCAAGAGACAATCAATAACACGAACTATAATTGAATGGTTTCATTAATAAAACCTAAGGATTACAAGCTCGTTACAACATAAGAATCAAGACTCTTGGCAAGGAGAGATCGAGCATGATCTCCCTTCTCATCCGGCAACACCTAGGCCCCGAGCAGACTCTTTTCTAAAACCTCAATCTCTACACATTGAAACTGGTATATATAGGCCTCGGCCCATATTAGATGTGACTGGGCCCATTCGTGCGATTGGACCATGCGTATGGTTCAATCGTACGACTGGACCATGTGTATGGTTCAATCGTACGACTGGACCATACTTATGGTTCAGTCTTACGAATGTCCCAAT
>BJCM01192626.1:0-23348 GCA_018326385.1 Flaveria bidentis
TTCAAGCATCTTAAACAGGTACATACCATAACCCAGGCATCAAATGCACCCAAAATCATGTGGCAGAGTCATTACACTCATCATGCCCAACGTCTTCCGAACTCCATTATAACCGATTCCCAACTTAAATCTATCACTCTAAACATCTTAAGACATATACATATCATAACCAAAACATCAAATACATCCAATATCACATCCATCCACATATACAATTCAATTATACGTACGGGTGTGAAGACCCATTTTATGAAAACATTCATGCATACATTTTCAGCCCCAAATCAGTTGAAAACCAGTAAAAGAGGGGTTCTAGAACTCACATGACAGCTCTTCAAGCAAGACTTCCTCAAACTCGACCGTAAGAGAGTTCGAACACCTAAACCCAACAAAACATAGACACAATCGAACATACGACACACACATAAGCACATAATCGACACAAGAACTCAAATAAAGCACAAAATCTCTCAAATTCTTACTTTGAATCCGGCCTTCTCCTCGATCTTCTTCCAATTCCGACAGTACGCCTTTTTCTCTCTGAAATTTCGTCTGAAAAGGGCGTGATAGGGGGGGATGGGCGGCCATGCCTTCTTTTAACACCCACTCTCTGTGCCATTTGTCCTTTTTTTTCACTCTTAGTCCCTCATCTTGGGTTAACTTTACATTTGCCCCTTTTATTATTCCTTTATTGTTTTCTCATAAATTTCCGGGTGTTACAAAACGGGTCAAAACGACCCAACCCACTTTATTAAACTTAATACATCAAACTTTTAGTTTAAACAGGTCAAAATAACCAAAATCCACTTTAATAAAGTTTATACATAAAACTAAAAGTTTATACATACAACTAAAAGTTTAAACAGGTCAAAACGAACCAAACCCTTTTTAATAAACTTAGTACATCAAACTTTTAGTTTAAATGGGTCAAAATGACCTAAACCCGCTTTAATATACTTATAAGATGTTTAAGATTAACACATACATTTAACTAGAACAAGTAATCACCTTACATGACTAGTAACATGTAGAAATCCTATGAGGGTGATCATGAGGTGGGTCATTCTCCCGTCTTCATTGTGTGAACTAGCAACATCTACCATGACTACAACCAAAACAAATAGAAAACATAATCTTAACAATTAGTAAGTAATAGAATGATATGTTATGAAGATATAATAAGCGTAAATAATAAACATACAATTAATCAGAATCATCACTACAATAATGTATGTCTATGAGATAATTTACTTCGTCATCATTGGAAAAACATCATTTTTCCTCATCTGAACTCTATGTATCTTCATCATCTTCTTCTTCATTATCAATGAAAGTTTCATCATCGACAATCAAGCGAACAAGGTCACCACCTTCACCTAAAGTTGTCCTCATAGGCAAGAAGCCTAAGTCAACAACAAGGTTACAATGATTTGATTGAGGATCTCATAAGTCGTCGGTCTCATCATCAATAAATTGTGCACTTGATTCACCAACTTCATGACATGATTCAACAACCAAGTTATAATAAGATGATTGAGTGTCGTGCAATATATCTATCTCATTAATAACACCCATACTCAGATGATCCCAAAGTTTTCAATGGTAAACATCTTGCATAATACTCTAATTACCCATGGAATGAAAAGGATCTTGAATATAGAAAACTTGTTAGCTTGTGTGGCTAAAATGTAGCGTTGATAATCGTACCATTCACTAGTAGGATACATTTCTCGGATGGTGTCGATAATAAGGATATTGTCTTTCTTAAATAATCGTCTTTTACTAGAAGTTTTGAACAATTTACAGTGAAATAGTACAACCGAGTAATCATATATATAGTTTAACTCTATGATCTCCTCTAGTTGACCATGATATGGAGTGTCATCTTCTATCGATACAACACCACTGTTTTGAGTAGTGCATTGGATATCACAACTATGTACCACAAATCTAACACTGTTGACTAGTAAGAATATACATTTAAAGGCCCATGTGTCAATGCCTTTAATTCACTATTGCATTATGAATACATATATGATAATGATGATGTATTAGCTTTATATCTAAACCATTTCGAAAATTTTGTTTTCGTATCACGTCCAGGAAATTTAGATCCAAATTCACCGTTCAAAAGTAATAAAGTTTAAATTGGTTTATCATAATAGCTAAAAGAAAAATAAAAAAATTCTAAAACTTATGATTTGTAGTCTTCAATTTCATCGCAGTTATTGAGTATAAACCATCCCAATGATTTTCTAGCTTCTTCAGAGAGTGATATAATTCTGTTTTTGAAATCGGTCGACATTGTGATGAAAAACATTTAAATGCCTCTGAGGAATATCATCTGCATTTCTATCTAGGCGGTTGAATTTATTTTGCATAGCCTCATGATACACTAAGCAAAATGTCAATGCCTTATCTACGATATAACCTTCTGCTATTAAGCCTTACAACCTAGCTTTATTTCTAACATACGCTTTTAGCTTTTTCATGTATCTATTAAAAGGATATATCCATCTCATATATACAGGTCCATCATAAATAGCTTCTTTTGGTAAATAAAGAACTAGATAAACCATTATGTCGAAATATTCTAGAGGAAATTTTAATTTGCATAATATTTTGACCAATTCCTTATTTGCCTTATTCATGTCTTTCAAATCTAAGATCATGCACAATTTTTTTGAAAAAGCGTGCAAAGATCTATGCTTGATGTTGAAACATCCACGGGAAGTCATGTTTGGACCCCTATTGGTAGCAATCGTTGCATCACAATGTGATAATCATGATACTTTAGGCCGACTATATTGGAATCACTAAAAAGAACCTTATTTTTAAAGTTTGATCCAAAACCATCAGGTAGTCTCACACTTTTTATAAACTTATAAAAATGTTCTTGATCACTAGGTGTGAAATAGTTAGGAGTGTGTGGTTGGTAGACCTTGTTGTTGTTCTTTGTTAGCCATAATATTTTTCAAATAACTATCTTTTCCAGGTCTTGTCTTGCTTTGGGTATGTCTTTTGATTTTTCATTCATAAGAAAAGTACTTAACAAGCTCTCACATGTATTTTCTCAACATGCATAACATCAAGATTATGTTTTAAAAAAAGAGAAGACTAATAATCTAGCTCAAAAAGATGATGTGTTTGGTTCAATTCAACTCTAACTCAACACACTTTCTTTTCACACCTCCATGACATGGATGTTTACCTGGAACATGAACAGAAAGGCTTTGTAGTTGTTTTGATATTTGTGCATTAGTAAATATGGTTTAGGAGGATTTTTGGTCTTTTTTGCCATTAAATAATAAATTGTCTCTCCATGTATGATTCCTAGAAAAAAATCGTCTATGACCAACATAATTTATCTTATTAGTTATAAGGCACAAAGGTGTGTCTGCGTTACAAGTAGGGCATGCTTTATAACCTTGACCACTCTATCCAGACAAACTGCTACGAGCAAGATAATCATTTATAGTCCATAATGTTAGAACCCTTGAAAGATTAACATTTAGTCTTTTTGTATGTATTTTATAGTTTGTACTAGTATAGGGACTAGTTTTGTAAATTGTTAGTTCCTTAGTTGCTAGTATAAATAGCTTAGACTAGAGAGTTAGTTGGAAGCAATTGTTAAAAAAAGAATTTTTTTCAAAGCAATTTTTAAAGAGTTCAAAGTAGTTATTGAGAGTTTGTTGAGAATTGCTAACTGCTTTCTTACTCTTGTAATTGTCTTAGCTATATCAATGAACTGTGAATTTGTTGATATTGCTTGAATTGATTACAATTGTTTGTGTTTCTCTTGAATTGTTTACATAAATCATTACAGATTGTCTCAATTGATCCTATCACATAATAGTGCCACACACATCTTAAACACAATTTCAGTTGATGCATCTATCACTTGGATGCCGTTAGCCTACAACATTTTTAATTCATCCACTAGAGGCCTTAGGTAAACATCAAAATCCTTTCCAGGTGATTTAGGACTGAGAATTAACAAAGTTAACATAAAATATGTCTCTTTCATACATAACCATGATGGTGTATTGTATGTTGTTAAAACCACTGGTCACTATTGTAAGTCTGACACATGTTACCGAATGGATTAAAGCCATCACTAGCCAAACCCAATCAGATATTCCTAGGTTCTTTGGCAAAATAAGGATACTTTTTGTTGAATTCTTGCCATGCATTTCCATCAATCGGATGACGCATCATACTATCCGTTGAGCGTCCAGTATTATGCCAAGTCATATCTCTTGCTCTGAATCTAAAACTATACTTTTATCGAAGCGGAGAAGTTGAAGGAAAGTAACGTAACACTTTTCTGGTACTTTCTTTCCTTTTGTGTTTTTGTCAACCCATCTACTCTCCTCACAAACACAGTAGTTTTGCATCAAGATATTCTCTTTCAAAAATAAAGCATAGTCATTAATACAATCATGGATAGATTCATATCCTAACCCAATCTTTCTCGGCTTCTTTTTAGCTTCATAGAACAAGGTTGAAATATGATTTTCTATAGGTAAAGTAACTTTTAGAAAAGCTAAAAGTTGGTTATACGAACTATCCATCCATTTGTTAATAACTTTAATATGCATCAATTTTTCTAAAAAAGTTTAGAGAAGACATCCAAGTACAATAAGGATATTACTCCGTATTGAGCTCTTTCAACAAAGAATCAAAATCCGAATCTAACATGTTTTCATTATTACTATCTTCATCTATATTTTCTTCATTTGTTTTTGTTCTACCATGACATCATCAAGCATATCAAACATCTCATTAGTTGTTGCTGGAGTATGTGTCTCTGGATCCCAAAGGGTATCTATCTCATAAGCATTAGGATATTTCTTACCATTAGAGTGTAGTATATGATTGTAGAAACCCACGATCATGTATGTGAGCATAAATCGTAGGAAATTCTTGAAGTAACCGATTTGGATTGGCATAACTTTTACACGAGCAATATGCTTTGCCTTTACAATTAACATGATCTTTGGCAATGTCCATGAAGTGTGAAGACCATTTAAGAACTCTTGACATCTTCAATTTCGTAATGTAATCCAACTTTTATCAATTGTCATAACTATTGCATTTGTTAAGATTTGGATTGATAATCCAATCTTGCAAGCTCTAAAACACCTTTTATTTGTAAATCACAAGCATGCACGTATATATAAAATAAATTATATGAATGAATGTATTCACAAATATGTACAAATACATATCATAAGTCAATAAGCAAAGGTGGGGATTATTATACTTATGATTATCTTAAAAGTAGGTAGCAAAAAATAGATAAATATGAAAGAAATAGACATTTTAAGAATGTTGACATACCAATATTAATTGTATATGACAAAAGTTAAAAGAGACAATAAGTTAGAAGTTATGTTACCAAACCTATGTTTAAAACCAAAGACCAATAGGCTTTACATGACGGAGATCGCTAACAGGCTTCAAATCTATATTTTATCTATCTAAATTCAAGTTATAGTAATTGATAAACTATGTGGACATGTAATTGTTTTCATCAACAAACACAAGTGTTACAAAGATAAATTCAACAAAATCTTGTGAAAAAAATAAATAGAGCCCACTTGATTACGCTAGAATAATCACCTTCTTCAAATTAATAATTACCCAAAACTAATTGATCATCTAAACAAAATTCATCCATTCAACTCATAGTTATACATCATAGATGTACGTTGTTACATGAATCAACTTAAGATGGTAAATTAAGGATATAGAAAAAAACCATGTACTTAGGGTTTAATCTCAACAGGCTGCAAGAGGACGGGGTTGCCAGAATGAGGAACCGCGGGAGGATGGGCCGCTGGAAAAACTTGAGACCAGTAAAAGAACAACCACAAGGGAACGGGGCTGCTGGAAATGAAACCGCTTAAACTCACGAGGAACCACAGGAGGACGGGGCTGCCAGAATTGAAACCGTAAGGAGAACTCACGAAAGTTTGCAGGGGCTGCCAGAATTTAAACCGTAAGAAGAAGCAAGAGTCGCTGGCAACGTAGGTGATTTGGCTGGGATAAATCGTAGGGGATGGGAAAATTTGGGAGTGAAACGATGAGCTACTATTTTGATTTGGATTTTTGGTGTAGAATTAGAATTGTGAAACAAAAAAATTTATTTTTTAGCTACAAAGACTACAAATCATCTCTATAGGTTTTTATTAATTTTTTTTATTTCTCTAAACATTTGCCCCAATGTAAAGAGAAAATAAATCAATTTTAACTAAAAGAGACTAAAAATATCGCTATAACTTTTTCACAAAGCGTCACCTATTCCCTCCACTTTGCTAAAATGTTTAGCGACTAAATGTAGTTGCAATAGATGAAGAGAGACGATATGTTTTCGTCTCTAAAAATTTAGTCGCAATAAATCAATTTTCTTGTAGTGTGATGATGCGATTATGATAATGTTAGCATGATTATCCTTTAATAAACTCTTGCTAGTATGTAAGGATCTTGAATAATTATTTAAACTAAATAACCATGCATGAACCGTTAAAAAAACTATTTGTTTAAATATTTGTACATGAACATTGTAAGTCTTTGTGGATGGATCTTGGTATCACATTAAAGGTAACGGGTAAAGTTTAAATATGTGGGATAGATCCATATGTATGCATGCTATTACATATTTTTAAGAAAGGTGTTCTAATTGCTATGCTTTGATATATATTATTGGCTAAATTGTTTAGGAATAATTAGTGCAATACTACTACTATTACCATAATATGGATAACAAAAGTTAAAGGAATGCATTGCTAATGTTTATTTTATGCAACATGAGGTGGTAAATATGTAATTGGTAATTCTTTTATATGGGAGGCTAGTCTAATGTTTATCAATTAATTGCATAATATTATGACTAGTAAATTAACACATGATTTAAGGTGTCCATCAAATATAACATCCCTAATAGGAGTTTTGTCTTCCCGAAGAATCTTATGACTTAACGTCGCTAGTGGGAGCACCATCTGCTAATTGTGCCAAAGTGAATATTTCTATTTTCCATACATGTTATCACATACTAGTCTGAAGGATTCTAGATCCAAGGTGGTATGATCTTTGTCCTGATCAACTTCAATTCGTAGTTTTAGTTAATAGTGTTATTTACAAATTAGTCAATTAACCAAATCATCGTTTATGTCGACTAAACATGTACGGTGATCAAACATCAGGAGCTTCTTTGTCTTTGCACGAAACGCGATTATTATCAATGTCATACTACCCTCACAAGACCTATCTAAAAATCTAAACATACGTATTTATATACTTCATTCAAATCAGTAATAGTAATAGAGTTTGTAATAATCAGTTATTAATTAACTATTTATACATAATTCTTATGTAGTTTTAGTTAATTAATTTGAAGTTCAATATGTTGACAAAATATGATATAAAAAACAATAGTATTAGTATTATCATCCTTAATTAACTAATAAAAGTTAACAATTATTAACCTCATGCGTTGCGGCAGGCGGCGTAAAACTGTTTTAAATAGTACCAATGTCACATTGTTAGCTATTACCGACACTGAAAAAACTCGTATAAAAAAACAATAAAAATAAAAAAAATGAAACTAAAGGGAATGTAGACGTAAAAACGTTGAACCACGTATGTAAAACGTAAAACGTTAATAACAATAGCAAAGTCGATGTAGGACTCGCACGTTGCGACACGGTCGTTAAACATGAAAAAAAATTGCATAACAACGTTGAATATCGCGCACACGTTACAATTGTTAACTCTCAAAATCTAGATTGAAATGTAAAACGAAAAATTTATGAAAGATGAAAATTATATGAGACTAAAATGAAAAATTATAGAGGTTAAATTGTAAAATATATGTAAAAATATTGGGTTTAAATAAAAGTTTAAAAGAAAGAAAAAAAACAAAAAAAAGATACAACCTCTAATGCTCGTTGTACAACATTGATGCATCCCTAAATTAGTAATTAGTAATATTTAAATTAATAACCGTTACATGGTAATAAATAAATCAAGGCTACACTTCAAACTTGACAATTTTTAATGTTCGACCAAAGAGGTTATAAGGCTATCATGCATTTCACTATTGTGTATTTTCATACGATTTGCTCACCTTTATTGTTCGTTGAGCTCATCAAAAGTGGCATTGTCTTCTTTATAGTTTTGGCAAATCCTTGGCCCATATCCTCCATAGTCATATTATGTAAATCAAACAAGCATGAATTGCATTCCAATTTTGTTCTTATGCTCAATACATGTAGGATAGGAAGTGCCATTTCTCTTTCAACACGCTAATCTTTTGTTTGATTTTCTGTTGATTCATGAGCTTTTTTTAAATACCGCCTGTTTGTTGAATCATAAGAAGGATGAAGCTATCTAAGATCTAAGTTTAGTACCTATATATGTTGATAGCTTCAAGAACTAATCTGCTGTGAATGAGTACTTGCTCATATACTGATTATCTACTAATTTATTGGTAGTAATACAAGAGTGTCAGTACTGAAAAGTAGTGGTGACAACATATTTTTACAACTACTGATTTTTTTGAAGTACCAATTTCCTATCTTTTTTATACATATCTTTATAACCAGTAGTAATACATATTCATGGCATGCTATAATGTGTAGATAAATGGTTGAAACATGCCATTGATCATAAACCTAGAATAGATTATCAAGATTCATTCTAGTGCTTAGCATTTATAATATAAATATCTTACACTTATATAGTTTTGGGGTTAGATTGCTTTTGCCCACTTGTTATCATCTTTTATTATTTTTTGTAATTAGAAAAGTATCAAGTGAATATTTTGAAAGTACTTTTTATACAATTATTTACTCAAAAGTATTTGGGTTTGTTAGTAGACAGTTTACTTAGATTTTGCATTTGCTAATTGACAATCACTAGAAAAGTCTTGTTTAATTCAAACCCGATCCAACACTATCTTTATCCGGATGTGGACCATCTAAACAACTTCACAAAAACCAAACAATCACCATAAATCGCATTGATAAGGTAATACACATGCACATACTATGTTTCATTTGCATAAAATGAAGAATCAGGTGTTATAACGTCATTGAAAGTATGTGATTGTTCTAAAAGATTGAGATTATTTAAATCGAACAACTCCAAAGAATGCATGTTGTATCCAAAGATTATATGGCACATCTACTTCAGTCATCAATGTTGGATGTGGATGTTCACTAACTGTGCTAAGTAGTTGATAAGTTGAATGCTCGATCTCAATGTGTACAATAAATGCTACATACATTCCCAGAAAACCATGTACATGTTTATGCTGCTCACTGAGTATATTTTTTGAATGTCATTCTACGTCAACATTCTCATATATTCTAACATGTACAGATGACTAATACCTTTACAATAATATTAATATTAATATTAATAATATGAATAACAATAACAATATCAAAGATGGAGTAAATAGTATCTAGCTATGTCTTTCAGACAAATTCAAATATTCCTCAAATGGGTCATTGTTAGTGTCATATGCTAGTTAGGGAATTGCATACATACACTTTTGTAAACCGGTGAAACCTAGTTTACCTCTTTCATTGTTTATTTGTTTAAAAATTTGTGAATTCCCTATTCATATCTCTAACTATTCGTAGAAATAGTGACCAACTCATATGAAATTGACACTTAAATATCATATCATTGTTCATTGGCTTCTTATAATAATAATTTTTACTGGTTGTTTGTTGGCGGCTTCACGATCGATCCCAGATAACTTGGACTCGTCTTCAACATGAACATGGACATTCAAACTCGATAAAATTTATAAATTGGGACGTTGTTAGGATCACAGTATTAAACAACTCATCGCCCACCGAGGAATGAAATGATGACAAAGAAGATAATGAAAAGTACTTTTTTAGGTAGAAGATTGAAGTTGGGAGGAGAAAAAAATGTATAAGATTTAAGGGCGGAGAAAATTAGATCTAAGGTTTTAGTTTATTCAGTTATTTTGTTTTTTTAAAAGAAAAACTAACAAGTAGTTGTGGTATCTAAGGCAAGTCAAGGAGTACTAGATCGCTCACGCCCTTCACTCCCCTCTATTACAGGCCTATCATGCCCATGGACGAGGTGTGTCCAACGTGATGGGTTTTATTGGCACAAGGATCACGCCTCTTTACTAGACGCTAAAACACGAGTTAATAATACTTGATAGTTATCAAATTCTTTAGTATGATATCTTAAACAAATCTTTATTTTTGTTTAACAAAATAAATACTACATGATAAGAAACTTCTAACTTCAAATACAATTTGTAATTTTTGTATGCATTAACATTTAATAAGAGAGGAACTCTAAGTGTGTTTTTTCAAGAGAAATTTAATAAGTGGGACTTCTGGTAAAGTCTCCGATCGAGTAACTAAAAATAAATTCATGAACTCATGATGGATGGAGTAGACAAAGTTAGCTGCAAATAGTCAAATCTGAACTTAACATTGTCGCTCTTCTTTCTTTCCTCGCGAGCAGGAAGCACACCAGTAGCGTGCGTTGTGTTTCGAATGAGTGGTCGAAAGTACAAAAACCATCTGAAGTGTAATGTTTTTATAGTTTTCAGTGACACTAAAACATGATCAATTACCAATTTAGCGTGTTCTTATATAACATTAAGCTCCTATATTTGAATACATCTTTTTGAACTTTAAACAAAAGCTAAAACAACAAATAACGCAATTTTATATTGGACATGATAACCCGATTAGCTACAATTAACCTTTTTGTTCCTCATCAACACCCTTTAGCCTGACCATTGTCTAATTCTCTCCTCAGCCATGTATGCCTAAAATTTATATCAATAACAAGCAAATTAAACTTTAGACGTATTAAATGATCAAAATTGGTTAAAATGACTCTATTTCAAATGTTTTTGATCAACATAAATAATTAGAGTGAGAAATACCTCTTTGTCCCAATTGGTTCTAACGCAAATCCAAATCAAAATAATGGTTTGTGCCATTGTTCCGGTTAACATGCCTATCCAGATACCCTATATCATACATGAGGTTAGATATATGCCTATCCGGATACCCTATATCATACATGAGGTTAGATATAAGTAACACACCAGTGCACAATAGGAATGTGTAAAAAGTTTATACCTTTACACCCCAATTGAGTGCAAATCCTAGAGTGAGTCCCAAAGGAATACCAAAGATGTAGTAACATGCAATATTTATATAAGCAATAGCAGCTTGCCATCCTGCCCCGATTGCAACCCCTACATTTTACACAAACTTAAAAGTTAATGAATCATTGACGGTGAAAGTTATATATGATGATAATTGGGAGTTAAATACGCGCTAGAAAGCACAGGTTGAATAATATTAATGAGGAGACAGACTGCTAGCAATGGAGTAAGAGCATAAACAGCTTGTTGAACTTGTAAAGTATTGGTAAATATGGCCGGATATTGATGACGGGAAATGGTAAGTATGATGGCCAATAAAACACCAAAGATAAATGAGAAAACCACCACCACCACCACCGAGAATTTTGCTGTTTTTGGATGGGCTGCTCCTAATTCATTTGATACCCTTACACTACATTCCACAATTAAATATTATTATTAGTATATTTATTTGAATTTTATTATTAATCACGTTTTAATCAGAAGGAACAAGAAAAAAGTGAAAGAAAGTAACTTGTAAAGAGTTATTGGATTTTAATAATCAAAACTTTCATCTATTGTCAGGATTAATTCTAACTCAGAAATTATTTGCAAACACTTTCAACTTTTAAATTATTTTTCTCTACTGATCTCTTACGAACTAAGAGTTAATCCCTGTTATTTTTTTGATGAAATAGGATTAACTTTGAACTATTTTTAACTTCGTTGCCGTCCAGTCTCCATCAAATTTATTTTCAGTTGTATAGCATCCATCGTCATCTGAATCTACCTCCAAGAGTCAAGTGATTTATATGATCATGAGGTGTAGATTGGCGGGTTCCAGAGTGCAAAAGTTTCAGATTAATAGACGTAATGGTATATTTTAAACTTCTTTGTAGTTTTCTCGCTACATAAGCAGTCCACGTTATCAAAAAACTAACGATGTTAACTTCAGTATGTGGGAGATTGTTAGAGGAAAGTAAATTCAATGATAAGAAGTGTTTGTAAATATTTTTGAGTTGTAATCAATATCAATATCAATTAATAAATGAAAGGTAAAATTATCTAAAACTAATAACCTAATTATAAACTTACCTGATAGCTGCATTGAATCCAACTGCTATCATATTTGCCCACCCAAGAATGTTGGTGTTGCATAACTTCAATTTAGTATTTGAATATTTAAAGGAACACAAGTTAATAAGTTATTTGAACCCAGCGTCATTAATTCATGAAAGTAATTGAATCCTAATTAATCATTTTCGACACGATCAAATTGAATAATTATTTAAGGTGAAGTGTCGTAATTATTATTTCAAATTTTATATACCCATATGAGATATACTTAGATTTTCACTTGTTTATCTATCATGTCAAAGAAAACAAACTAACTATGATTTGTAACAGAATAATAAAATAAATTTATTTGAAGTTTACATAAAATAAAATAATACTAACCATATGGAGAGTGCATCAACTCCGATCTCGGCATTCTTTAGATACCCAGCAAAAAGTATCAAGACCGAAAAATACCATATCTCCAAACTGAAACAATCATATTAAATTACTTAATAGGTATTCAGGAAAAACCTTAAACAAATAAATAAAGTGTGTAGTTTTTTAATAGATTGAAGCTAGTAGTGTAACTAGTCAATTTAACTCAATTACTATAACATATTCACTACATGATCTTCGCCTTTGGTGACGACTGAAATTTAATTTGCCACAGAGGCTTCCCTTGACAGCCTGCTTTTTCACCTTCCCACGCTACCACTTGGTGACGGCACGTTGTCGTAGTAGCCCTAACCAGTTAAAACAAAAGTGACCCTATCGCGACCAAACATTGACGCGACTACCTTATTATTCCTGCTGACAGGTGGCATCGACATGGAGCTCGATGGCATAGATGTGTTTTGTTGTAGTGATTTACACTAGTAGCTGAGTTATATTATAGATAAAAAAAGAGAGGGGGTGATTGAGGTTAAATCTAATAATAAAATCATTTGAATTTAGAGTGAGAAAACTTCTCTTGAGGTCAAGAATCCGAGCCTTATCTATGACAGGTTAATATTAATAAGTTAAGATACAAATTTAAAAGTAGGTTAAATAGATCATTGGTGCATGAATTGTCGTTAAAAAAAAAGAGAAACAATATATAAAGAGGATAATATAATAATTACACTACCAAAGCATGATTGCTGATGCAAATGACAATTTTACAAAACCCCATAAGTTACTGAAGGCCTCCCAACTGAAACCTGACCATGCTTGGCCACAAGCTCCACTAAGAACATACACCACCTGACCGACAACGTTGAACCACCATGAAAGGTTAAGCACCATGGCTCCACCCCACATCCCCCACCCCAACTTCAAAATCAAAAGCCAGCTGAACAACGTATGAAACACAAGAGCTGCACCCGATATATACGCAATCACCATTATCTTACTTTGCGCCTGCAAAAACTTATTGATCGGGAAGTTGGCAGCGTACGCAAAGAGCTGTGGGATCATCCACAGCGCCATCCGCCCAGCCGCGTGTGATATGGCTTCCGTTTGTCCGATCAAAAGGAGAAACGGAGTCGCGAAGATGTAAAGGAACATGAGAATGAGACTGGTGATGAATAAGATGACCCATGACCTTTGCATGTATACTCCAAGCATATCTAACTGCCCTGCTCCGTATGCTTGTCCACATAATGTCTTCAATGTGCTCGCCATTCCGATCTATTGATTTCAAACATCATGCAATATACGAAGATGAATTAGGGTACATGTTTATGACGAAATAGCTTTATGGTAAATGGTGTTGAAGTGTTTTGTGATTATTTTTCTTCAAATAGATATTGTCATAAAAAATAAGTTAATTTTAATTTACTTACACAAAAATAATTATTTTTAAAAAAAGTTTTAATACATTAATTTTTTAATATTTTTTAAAAAAGTTTAAAAATAATTCCAGTTCAAAAGTAATATAATTTTTAATTCACAACATATAAAACATTTAGAGATATTTAATGTTTTTTAATTTTTTAAAAGAAAATAATTATCTTAATCAAATCTTAGCAAGCAAAATCGAATTAAACTAAAAAAATAATTGCGCTAAACATGAAGATTTGCTTTACGAAAATTTACAAACGGGTACAATTCCTACATCAGACCAAAGTCGATCAAATATGCCACCCATAAACTCAAATGACGGCTGAAACTTAAACGACCATTTAAAACCAAGGGGTTGTGACGGCAAGCCTTAACCACCAAACGGCCCTTTGAAGAATCCACAAATGGCCGCTCAAAAATAAGAGCCTTCAAACAAACATTTATAGAGGCTTTAAAAGGCATGTGGTTTGAAAACAGTGTGGTATCTAATTGTCAATGGTGTGTGTATAGCACGCCCCTTTACAAAATACGAACCATAATCCCCACAGAAAAATTGCCAATGAACAAGTTCTCAATTGAGAAAGCTGCGAGATCGAGAGTTCCAACATGACCCGCGAATGTTTAAGTGATTGCTCCGAGTGAGTATTGACAAATAGTCGTGCAAATTGCAGGGCCCGCGAGGTACCATAACTTCTTCGATTCGACGCCAAATTGGACAATGAAATCACTAATTCCGTTGATCAGAGGGATGTCTTCAACGTCACTAGTGAAGTGAGCATTGTTTGAGACATTGGTAAGAAGTGGGGAATCGTGTTTGCTCTCCATTCACCGATGAAGTTAAGCACTGTCTTCATGGTTTATGATCCATTTATAATGATTCGCCTGTGTTCTTATGCTCTGACGTTTCTATAATATGGATATTTTATTATTGATTTCAATATCTATTAGTCTTTCACGTTTTAACATGTTAGGTTTACACCTATATAATAGCGTTAATGTTCTAAAGTTTTGTCAAATGATTTTTTTGTGTTTATAAACTACGTATTAATATTTAATTTATAAATAATCTTATCCTAGAAAGCATGATTCAGTGACAAGGGGTAACGTAATTTTATAGGATAAAATTATATATATATTTATGGTCCTAATATACTTACATTCATTTTATAAATTGACACCCTTTATACGTCTTGTATGACACTATGCATGATGTACATAGGGTTGAAGACACTAAGAATGAAAAAAACATTCTTAGGGGTTGTTGGAGGACTATTTGCCCCATATAGCCCTATACCTATATGACATATATAGGGCTTATGACGCGTATAACGAATTTCAACACCGATTACAATAAAAAATTCAGTAGTCTGTCAAAGAGTTTATACGCTCCGTATAGGGTTATACGACCAACCTATATAACCCGTATGATGCTATACGACTCGTATATAAATTTGGGTTGTTGATTTATTTTGTGGTGTCTAAATATCTTAACCCTATATTAAATACAAAAGTCGGTGTGTGTGAGATGTTTACACTAGCTAAAATTACAACATTTATTGCCTGGTGTACCACTCCTCAGCCAGCTTGTCCCTTGCCACAAAGTACAACTTTGTTCGTTCATGTCTTTTTCCTTGTTGTCACCACCATCGTTAGCACCACCACCACCACAAAAGTCCGCCATGGTGACAACTTGTGTGCTCCTCACTTGCTCTTCGTCGCTTGGTATAGTCAAGGGAAACTTCCACGACGGACAATCTCTCGTTGCAACACCGAGAATTGCCATCCCGACCCTTACATTCGGCTACGGCCACTCCCGACCCATCACCCACCATTGAGGCTGAGGACCGCTACCCATGTCGGGTTTGCAGCGATTAGTATCTCCTAGAAGCCCCATTTCAAATCTACATATTGTCATACCCTCAAAATCCACTAGCTGGGTTCTACTGCAAGACGCGTGACAAACCATGATCTTAGACACAGTCATATCAAATGACAATATATCCACTTTAAAATAAACGTTTGACCTTAAATTAGAGCAAAACATAGTTTTCAATGTAATCAATGCGGAAGCGTAAACATTTGTAAATCCATAAGAAATAAATGTGCAAAACAAGGTGCCTAATGAAAAGTACTGAATGTAAATGAACTTGCATTCATATGATAAATATGATGCATGAGCCTCATATATGCAACCCTAGCCTTAAGCGTGCCAGTAACCTAAGAAGACATGCTAAAGTGTCAACACAAGGTTGGTGAGTTTATAGGTTTAAATAAGCAAATGTGTGATCGTTTCCTTGGTAAAAGTAAACAAAGGTGTACCATAGGTAGCTAACCTATATATCGAAGTACTTAGCGTTTCGAACCAAAGCTAATTGTTTGTGAGTTGTTTGCCTTCTGCCATGTCTTATAACAAAAAAATGGCAAATGTCTAGGTCAATTAAACACCCATTCGACCTCCAGTCAAGTTAGCGAGACTAACGCGGGTGGGGTTTGTCAAACCCAGTAGTACTACTCAAAATTACCTCGCAAACCCGTTATTAATGGTTTGAGTGTGTAAGGACTGCGTGATAATGTTTGCACTATAGTAACAGACGATATACCAATAATACTAAAACCAGTAAATAGAAAGAGTTTGTATGCTTCTCCCTCGAAAAGGAAAATAAGTAAAAGTGGTGATGTGAAGACTCACCTTAAATGTGTAAGAAAACATGAAATGTAAAAGCTGGAAGATAATCATTACCTAAAAAATGTATGTCAATGAGTGTGTGTACATAATGGTCAAGATGATCTCCGTTGTATCCAAACAACGTAACTGTTAGCGTGTTCAAGAAATGTTTGACATGTTTAACCAAGTTGACTTTTTGTTGACCAAAGTTGACCAGACTGACCCGACAACCCATTGTTGACTCAAATATGTAAAAACATGTTTAGTCATGCTCAAATTTCCCATAATGATTCACATAAAGTTTAATGTTGTAAATCTATTTTTGGAAAGTATGACATCATTACACATGTGCAATTCGTTTAAAGATTATAAATCATACCACAACCAACCATCTCAATTATACATGTAACACATCCAACAATCATCCAAAACATGTTAACATAACCTAGAAACTTAATCATATGCCTAAATTTTCCTGAATTAAAAACGCAAGAACACAAATTTCACAAATTTCATCTATAGTCCCCAAACATGCTCATATGATCATTCCAACATCAATCATATCATCATATCACGTTTTACGTATATCATTAATGCATGCATTCTTTTATTTCGTTCCTTTTTTCATTATCTTCCACTTTACATTACATAATACTTTTCATTCATTAACATTCAACGTAAAGTCACGGGAAAATAATCATATAACAAGGAACATATACATAAACATACAACAACACCATACAAGGCACATCATACATACATAACATACATCATACATATCATCATGCATAAGCATCAATCATACATCATATCATCATCATACAATGCCCATCACATCTTTATGATCTCAAAAGTCAGCTTACATGAACCCCCGGGAACCTCCCAAGTCAAAGCCTATATTTCACTTTTACCCCAAAAAGTCAGAAAATATTCTAAGTGTTCCTCCGCATTTCCTCTTTGTTCATCCACATTTCCTCTTTGTTCATCCGCATTTCCTCTTTGTTCATCCGCATTAACCTTTGTTCATCCGAATTTGTTCATCTACATTTATTCATCCACATTAACTTTTGTTCATCCGCGTTAACTTTTGTTCATCCGCATTAACTTTTTTTCATCCGCATTAACTTTTGTTCGTCTGCATTTGCTCATCCGCATGAACTTTTACTCATCCGCATTGACTGGTACCCATCCGCATTGACTTTTACTCATCCGTATTTACTGTTACTCATCCATATTGACTTTTACTCATCCGCATTGACTGTTACTCATCCGCATTTGTCAATGCTCATCCATATTTGTCAATGCTCATCTGCATTTGTCAATGCTCATCCGCATTTGTCAATGCTCATCCGCATTTGTCAATGCTCATCCGCATTTGTAACACTTAAGCAATTATTCTAAAACTTAGGCATATGAGCTACTGTTCGGGCACATGAGCAGCCTAGGGCACACTTAACAACATAATTCGGTCCCCAAACACCATCTATCATGTTCTAAGCTTAAATCTTACATTCTAAGCCTTAGAAACACAACTATAACATCATCAAACATGAACAAAGCCCAAAATCAAACCCCACCCGCAACATACACACATACATACACACGGCTATGAAACCTAGCTTTTATAAAAAGTTCATACATGCATTTCCAGCCCCAAAATCAGTTAAAACTTGTAAAAGAGGGTTTCTAGAACTCACCTTAGCAACCTCTTCGGGTAAGACTTCCTTCAAAGCCCGATTGCTACAAGTTCTCACCTAGAAACCCACTAAAACACACAACTGAACACACACAACATACATAAGCACACAACCGAGGATGAAACCAGTCAAGAACATCATAAACACACGAATTCTTACCTTGAATTCGAACCTTTCCTTCTTGTTCTTCAAAGAACCAAAACTTTCTGCTTCTCTATCTTCCCTTCCTCAAAATTCCGAAAGATACAAGGTGTGTAGGAGGTGATGGGCGGCCATCACCTTTTACTCACCAACTTTTCCAACTTTTGTCCTTTTTACACTTTTTACCCTTTAACTTGGGTAAAATATCTTTTCTTTCTTATTCTTCACTTTACCTCTCGGCACTCGTTGATGTTCAATACCGCTTCCATTTTTCTCACCCACCTGTGAGCAGCAGAAATAGTGCCGTTTCCATCAAAAGTAGGGGGCTTGCATCGCTGAAATGCCCCATAATTACAGCCTTGTTCAGCCTCTGGCACAGGCTCTTCAGCTTCCTCTTCATCATCAGACAGAACCGTTTCAGGCCTTGGATGTTCTCGTTCTCCCGAGGACCGATTCCTCTCTTTCCTTTTCCCTTCCCGTACCGCCTTGATAACTTCGGTCACTACAGACGGTAAGATCGTCTGCATGACCTGGTGAACTTCCTCAACCACAGCCTCTTTTACTTGGCTCTCAAGTTGGCGCTCTCATCGCCACCCTCCGGATAAGGAGTGTCAGGTTCTTCATGAACCACCTTCTCCACTCTGGGTCTTCCTCTCTTGGGTCACGGCTCAGCACCAAGCCTATCACAACCACCACCACGAGAGGCTTTCGAAGATCTACCACCGACCATTCACACGCACACTGAAAGATTCAAACACCAACTCGGTAATTCAAGGGAACATCTCAGTTTATGTCAAGTATAGTAAGTCCCTAATTACAGTGGGCAGTTGTGATTAGCCACTTACTTTACTCTTCATACCCCAAGCATTAGATGTCCTGACTACATCAGTATTTAAATCTACATACAACACATAACCACATACCACGCACACAAAATACTGGTTAACATTAAAGAAAATACCTGATGGCACGCAGCTACTCAGATTGGCATCGCTTCCCTTTCCGTCCTATTCTCAGTTTAAGTTAAGGTTTATTTTGAAAATTTACCCATTTCACTTAAACTTTGGCTCTGATACCAACTTGTAAGGCCCCGTTCTCGGGATGTTTACAACTGGGATGCTTACAGCTGGTAAATCATTGTACATAAAACATATATTTTCATCATATTGCCTAAAATGTTGCAGCGGAAACATTTAAACAAAAAATTTCATTTCAATATAATAGCTTTTGCAAAATAATACATTGTAATTCAATTACAAAAACCAAGTTGCATTACATCACAAAGCATTATAAATATGGATGCCATCCAAAAGAGCTGAGTAGCCACCTCGTGCCATCCTCAGCAACCATTACCTGCCAACTGGAAACACATAAAAGTTAGCGGTACTGAGTGAGTTCTAGTTTTATAATAAAACATACTTTTCTTTCATTAAAACCGTTTATTACTTGCATGCGATCATACATCATACGTACACATAGATAATAGTTATTATCTTCATCGTTTATTAACTTCCGTTCATTAATTCATTCTTACTTTCATTCGTTCGTTCATCATTACATCTTCTCCTTTCGTCAACACCATGAACTTTACCCTTCATGCTCATGATTCTGGGCCTAAGCCTATCATAGACCTTCATTCACGGTGCACAACACCTTTGGCCACAGTTTCTAAGTTAAAGTTTAAGTATACCATTGTCATGTGCTATGCCCTTCATGCTCATGATACTGGACTTAAGCTTATCATAGACCTTCATTCACGGTGCTCAGCACCTCAGGCCACAGTACCTAAGGCAAGCAACAATGGTTCCATCCAAATGGTCAATCACAAAGAAAGACTCCGATGTGCATCCTCCCGGGGTAGCAAACCCGCACACCGTTCGGCTAACACCTTTTCATGGAGTGTCCCGACATAAAATTCTTGCAAGACTTGCATTAATTTCATTGTTCATTAATGCATGCATTCATCAAGTTCCTCTTACATGGACTTAGGGAAATTTCCACGTCAAAACTTACATCTGCACTTTCCCCCGAAATTCAATTATTAAACTATGCTTTTCCTCGGGTACAACATCCTTATTTGGGCGTATGGGCACCCTTCAGTTGCATGGCCTCAATGCGACTGAACATCATGCGAATGGACCAATGCGGATGAACACCCATACGAATGAACACCCAATTGTACGAATGGACTCATGCAGATGAACACCAATGCGGATGAACACCAATGCGGATGAACACCAATACGGATGAACACCGATACGAATGACCTCATGCGGATGGACTCAATGCGGATGAGTCCTATGCGAATGGAAATAATGTGAATGGACCTCATGCGAATGAAACTAATGCGGATGAGCACTTATGCGAATGGGCCCTCAGTCGCATGACTCCACGTGCGACTGGCCCTCCAGTCGTACGAATGAATCCTCAGTCGTGCGAATGAACATCAATTGTGCGAATGGACCTCAATCGCACCACATTCGGCCGTATGGCCTCCATTCAGTTGCATAGCCCTAACTGATGCAAAATGCAGTTCATCCCGAACCCAATCTGCCATTTTCGACCTCCAAGCTCATCCAAACCCATTCTAAGCCTAAATCAACTATCCTAAACCTTAGGAATAGATACCACAACACCATTCAAGCACACACAAGCTCAAAAGAAAGGCTCAAATGAATCATACACATACACAAACGGGTCAACACACACACTCTCTTCAAAAACCCGATTTTCAGATGTGTTCCAGCTCCAAAACCATTCAAAAACGTGTAAAAGAGGGGTCCTAGAACTCACACAAACGACCATAACGAGAAGAGCTTTGATTGGACCTGCTACACGACGATTTCCAAGCTTTAACCCACTCGAATCAAGCCTTTTTTCTTTATTTTCTTCCTTTCTTCTTCTCTTCTCTTTTCTTTGCTGAATTTTGGAGATATGGGGGAGGGTGTGGGCTGCCCTCCCCTCTTATTCTCCTTCTCTTCCGAACTTTCTCGCATTTTGGCATGTTTGGTCCCCCGACTTTGGACTTTATTTCTTTTTCTTCTTTCGTCGGCTTCAAAGAAAATATCCGGGTGTTACAATCATCATTCGTTTCATACATTTATTATCTTTCTTTTCCATCTTGGTACTGTCATGTGCTTAACCCCCCTCTAGAGCACCAAGCAATTCATCTAGGGTTAAGCGACAAGGACCCCATACATATGGTCAATCACAAAGATATAACTCCAGTGTGCATCCTCATGGGGTATTTAACCCGCACACAGTTGAGCTGACAACCCCTAATTGAGTGTGAACCTCCATACATTTGCTTAATCACACGGATTAAGCCCCAGTGTGCATCCTCATGTGGTAGCTAACCCGCACACGGTTGAGCTAACACCCCTCATTGGGTGTGAACCTCCATACATTTGCTTGCAAGCCTTTCTTACGTTCATTCATTCATTGATGCATGCATTCTTTCATTTCATTTCTCTTTTCATATCTTCCACTTTACGTTACATAATATTTTTCATTCATTAACATTCAATGTAAAGCCACGGGAAAATAATCATATAACAAGGAACATATACATAAACATACAACAACACCATACAAGGCACATCATACATACATAACATACATCATACATATTATTATGCATAAGCATCAATCATACATCATATCATCATCATAAAATGCCCATCACATCATCTATGACCTCAAAAGTCAACTTACATGAACCCTCGGGAACCTCCCAAGTCAAAGCCCATATTTCACTTTTTCCCCAAAAAGTCAGAAAATATTCTAAGTGTTCATCCGCATTTCCTTTTTATTCATCCGCATTTCCTCTTTGGTCATCCACATTAATCTTTGTTCATCCGCATTTGTTCATCCCATTAACTTTTGTTCATCCGCATTTGTTCATCCGCATTTGTTTATCCGCATTAGCTTTTGTTCATCCGCATTTCTTCATCCGCCTTTGTTCATCCGCATTAACTTTTGTTCATCCGCATTTGTTCATCCGCATTAACTTTTGTTCATCCGCATTTGTTCATCCACATTAACTTTTGTTCATCCATATTTGTTCATACGCATTAACTTTTACTCATCCTCATTGACTGTTGCCCATCCGTATTGATTTTTACCCATCCGCATTGACTTTTACTCATCCGTATTGACTGTTACTCATCCGCATTGACTTTACTCATCCGCATTTGTCAATGCTCATCCGATTTTATCAATGCTCATCCGCATTTGTCAATGCTCATCCGCATTTGTCAATGCTCATCCGCATTTTTCAATACTCATCCATATTTGTAACACTTAAGTAGTTATTCTGAAACTTAGGCGTATGAGCTATTGTTCGGGCGCATGTGCAGCCTAGGGCACACTTAACAACATAATTCGGTCCCTAAACACCATCTATCATGTTCTAAGCTTAAATCCTACATTCTAAGCCTTAGAAACACAACCATAACATCATCAATCATGAACATAACCCAAAATCAAACCCCACCGGCAACATATACACATACATACATACAGGTATGAAACCCAACTTTTATAAAAAGTTAATACATGCATTTTCAGCCTCAAAATCAGTTAAACATGTAAAAGAGGGGTTCTAGAACTCACCTTAGCAGCCTCTTCGGGTAAGACTTCCTTCAAAGCCCGATTACTACAAGTTCTCACCTAGAAACCCACTAAAAACACACAACCGAACACACACAACATACATAAGCACACAACCAAGGATGAAACCAGTCAAGAACATCATAAACACACGAATTCTTACCTTGAATTCGAACCTTTCCTTCTTGTTCTT
>BJCM01192637.1:0-15786 GCA_018326385.1 Flaveria bidentis
TTTATGATAGTACAAGTTACCAACTTTAGTTGGTGAAAAAAGGTAAGTCAGGGACATGTCCTGACTACCATATCTCAGATAAGACTTTATTTGAGATACCTTAAACTATAGCTTTGTAGTATTTGCTTTAGTTATAGGATCCCAACTGGTATCAAAGTATATTCTGTTGTAGATAGTATTATATATAGTTTCTCATTGTAACTCATAACACATGCTTGTAAGAGTCTTGTAATATATGAGTTGAGAAGCAATATATGCAAGTACCTTGAAAATTACTTCTTGTGTTTGTTTACTACTTATTATATTGTTATCAACTCTTAGAGACTTTGCCTTCATCCTAATGTAGTTCAAGTGAGTTTGAGAGAAAAACAAAGTGTTAAGTGACATAAACCGATCCTGCAACAACTTAGCCTATTGACACTTCACTAGAAGTTGTCAGTGAGCAAGAGAAATCCAGCAGCCAAGAACACCAAATGGTGGTAAGAGTGAAGACTTTGGTCCCATTCTCTTATCTGCCCATGATTCTTCTGATGAAGATGAGGGAAATATAATACTAAAGGTGCAGAAACTGTCACAAACATGTATTTATTTAGTCTCTAAGGTCAGTCACTTGGAATCTCAAGTGACTACCTTACAAAACAGGGTCAATGATCAGCAATTTGAGATCTCATATCTCAAGGAGAGACTAGTTGGGAGACTTTTGAGGAGAACTCATCCAGGAAAACAATAACCAATGGATGTGATAGACTTAACTCCTAGCTCACCTATACAAGTGGTTGATGCTACCAAAAAGGGGGAGAAAGTCTCAGTAATCATAGAACCTGGGAGTTCTTCACAAAGTATGGACATTAAAGACTCGTCATCATCACTTGCATGTGTCCATACTCAGTAACCTCCTTAAGTTCTTCACAGAGTAACCTCCTTAAGTTCACGTTGATATCATCTCCACCCCATGGAGCCTCAAATTACATACTACGGTGGAGGTATGATGCTGATAGAAGAGCCTTCATACTTCAAAGAGTTCAAGGGTAGCAAGAGATCCTTAATTTTTAGACCTTGGACTACTATAAAGGTCTTGATCTAGTCAATATGCCACTTGCCAACCCAAGTCAATTTAGGTAAGCTCGCATGATGGCTCAAAGAATTCAAGACTGGATTACTGAAGTGTTCAAAGCAAGAAGACAGATTTGAGTAGGCAATGTCATTAGTCAACTGGATGTTGAGGTGGACCCTAAGATTAGCTTTAAAAGGGAAACCTTGACTGAAGGCCCAGTGATACAATCCGTGAGCAATGTCAGAGAACCAAAAACTCCAGCATCCAAAGCCCTTAGTGAAACACTTGCTCGTCAAGGAGTATCACAACCTCTCTTTGGCCAGAGCCTGGATGCTAATCTAGGTAATGAAGGCTAAAGCTCTCCCCACCCTGAGTCACAAAGGTTTGTGGGTGACAAAGAGAAAATGATAATGACTCCTGAGGAGATTGAGGATAAGGAGAGAGAGAGAGAAAGAGAGAGATGAAGAGGAAGCTAAGGGGGGAAAGTTCCGCTGGGTCCTCAGCATGGAAGCTGCAATTAGGGCTACTCCCAGACCAAACACTCAGAATGATTAGTTAAGAGCAGTTAGGATTAACTACTTGTAGACCCAAAACTAGGATATAGATGAACTCATCTTTCTCCCCTTAGATGAGTTGAATGAACTAACAGACATGGAAGTGTCTAATAAGAGAAAGGAGGTAGAGGATGTAGAGTTGCTCCTTAAGATTAAGGAAGAAAGAAGGAAGAAAAGGTTGTAAAAGAATGCTCCTACTATCTCCCTAGTTCAAGAAAATCCTATAAGAGAGGTTGTGGCAACTAAACAACCTTAGGTAGATAAGAAAGTTGACAGACAAAATATGATCAACTACCTGAGTGCCACAAGACTCTACTAGGTAGCTATACTTCTTCCCTTGTCATATGAGTACATTGAGTTTGAATATCTCAAGAAGCTTGAGTTACAAGTTCAAATGGAGCAGAAAGTTGCTAAGAGAAAGATGAGGGAAGAAGCCGTAATGTCAAGAGTCATCATCCAAAATAGTCAAAAGAAGTATGTTGATAGGCAGAGGATGATGAGCTTCTTGAAGCTGTATGGATTCTCCGAAAAGGAGACTTGGCCCAATGTCTCTATCCACCATGGATGAGCACATTACGGTGATCATGTAGAAGATCGAAAGAGGAGAGATTGTTGACTTACACTCCCCACCAAGTCAAGCCCCTCGGGAAGTGGAAGTTAAGGTTGAACAATTTGAGACAACACAACCTGGATCTCCTACTGGACATCAGCAAGCTTCATCTTCTGATCCATAGTAGGGTCAAATTATCTCTCCTTCTAAACCTATGAGAGAGGACGACCTAATTGAGAAGGACAAAACAGAACAACCTGGTGGTGAAGGCCAGTCCTCTTAGTCAAAAACTTCAAAGAGGAGAAAAAGGATGACTATGAGGAAAAAGCCAAGGAAGAAGTCGACTAATTGAGAAGGACAAAACAGAACAACCTGGTGGTGAAGGCCAGTCCTCTTAGTCAAAAACTTCAAAGAGGAGAAAAAGGATGACTATGAGGAAAAAGCCAAGGAAGAAGTCGACTAATTGAGAAGGACAAAACAGAACAACCTGGTGGTGAAGGCCAGTCCTCTTAGTCAAAAACTTCAAAGAGGAGAAAAAGGATGACTATGAGGAAAAAGCCAAGGAAGAAGTCGACTAATTGAGAAGGACAAAACAGAACAACCTGGTGGTGAAGGCCAGTCCTCTTAGTCAAAAACTTCAAAGAGGAGAAAAAGGATGACTATGAGGAAAAAGCCAAGGAAGAAGTCCAAGCTATCCGTCTCTAAACCTTAGGATGAGTCAAAACATCCTAAGGAAGTGCAACAACAAGTAGCTCAACCAACTCCAATTCAAGTAGCTCCTCTTGCATCAGGTCGACTTATCTTGTCCTAGACCTTCACTACTAATCTAGAAACATGCTATGTCAACAGAGATCATGGCGGTCAAGATGTCTACACATGGCAAGACATGTTTAACCTGCCTCAGCATGATCTTTTTGACATGAGAAGATACTTTGAAAGTCTGAGTTATCCTAACCATCTGATGAAAAAGGGTATGATCATTATCATAATGAGGACTTATAATTGCTGAAGACACTTCTTTGTTTTGATAGCACCAGCCTAGGGAGAGATTATAAGGTTTAATAAAAGGCTAATGCACCCAAAACAAATTAAGTCCTTCCTACATGCATGCACTCAGTACCAAGTAGAAGTTGCTTCGAAAGTTTCATAATCTACACCAGAAAATATTCTAAGTATGAAATCTTTCGAAGACAAGACCAATATCTTCCGAAGCCAAAAGTGAAGTCTTCCGAAGCTTCAAAGACAAAGTCTTCCGAAGCTTATGAAATGAAGACAGATTTCTTCCAAAGAATTTTAAGAACATGCTTTCTCTGATTCACTTTACATAAAGTTGACCAACTTTCCACTACAACTCTGAAAACTCACCAACTTATACAAGTTAGTGAAAGGTCCATGCTTTGTGTAACTGTACATCAATGTCTTAAGTCTGTAACTTTCTACTTTATGTACTTTTATTCTTTTTGTATATATTAAGATGTGAGTTATGGCATGTGATAGTCACTAGTCAAAAAGGCATATCTGCCTTTTTGACTCTACATTGATTTTGTTGTCTAGAATAAATGTATCCAGCTGGCCTTCCAAGTATGGCCTGCTGTAGGATGTAATATAAAGTATCTCAAGTCTTAGTAACTTATTTTTTATGCTTTGTAACACTTGTAATAGAACTTGAAAAGCAATATACTACAATCTTAAAAACCAAACTTCATTGTTATTGTTCTTAAGTTTCTGTCTCTTGCTTACTTGTGCTCTTAGTATCATTACCAACGTCCTGATTTTCTATTTGACCAGTTAAGTGTTCTAAACACTATCCTAATTGTGAGACTAAGTGTAAGTGACCATCCCTTCAACGATTCAGCAAGTAATTTTAAACATTGATCTTCTTAATCAATAGTTGGGATCAAATAGAAAAAAAGAAATTTATTAGAGGGGTATAATCACTTTTGGTGATTTTTTCAAGTTCTCTCATTTTTTTATCTTTAAAACGGGTATGGTATTGTTATTTAAATAGTTAATATTTTTTATGTTTTTAAGTTCGTATCTTGTCATTGTGTCCTTAGTGTAGTTTACTGTGTATTTTTATTAGTTAGTGTGTTTTTTTAATATTATTGTGTTCTAAATTGATAAATTAAAAAAACAATTGTAGAATAACATTGTTTTATATCTCTAATACATAAAAGAAAATAATAAATTAACAACTATTTGATTTAATACATTAAAACAATTACAAAATAACATAATGTATCATTTTGGCTTTATCTTTGACACTATAAATTTTAAAAAATACAAATACATTGGTGAAATTACATAATCGTATACTTTTGATTGTAAAATACAATAATAGATAAAATTGAATTTATATAATATATAAAAATAATAACAAAAATAACAGGTTATGTTATATTTATTACTAAGTTATAAAAATTGCATTAATGCAATTATAGCGTATATTATTATGTACTAATTATAAAACACAATGATATATAATAATTTTATATAATTATAGAAATAGTAACAAAAATTACATAAAATGATATAAAACATAAAAACAATAATAAATACATATAAAATGATATAAAATATATAATACAATAAATTAATATTTAACATAATAAACATTAAAAAAATACAATAAACTAATATTTTTGACTCAATGATTAAAATAACTTCTTTAAAACTATAAATAAATATGAAACCCATAATCCTTATTGTGTATTTTAGATTAAATATGTTTTATTATTATATCTTTATCTTTTTAATTAAAACCATAATAATAATAATGATAATAACTCTACGAATTCTCTATGTATCTGTTCATCGTGTTTTTTCGTTAATTTTGGAACATGTCAAGTATTATATATTTTTAGCAGATTTCTTTTCATATGTCTTTGCAGGCCATGACCATGTGGTCAGTATACCATTATTTATTATTTATTATTTATTATTTTCTTTTGAAATATTGCCACTTCCCTTTTTCGGCTTTTGATGCCGTCCCTCCCAAAACAAAACAAAACAAAAGCAAAAGTCGTTCAACCACATACATTACACACTCCTCTTCTGGTCCTCACAACTTACTCATATTACCAATTCCACCTTCTAAACATAAGATTTCACCACAATGGACCCTCAACTATATATCAACTGTCAAATTGCCACCATGATTTTCTTTCACTCTATAACAAACAAACACCCTGTACACCCTTTGTTATTCCCTATACCCCCTAATTTCTTCACATATTCCTTGCTACCCACAAAAATGTTCAAGGAAAAACACATAATAATCCAATGCTCCCTCATCCAAAATGTACACAAACACCCAGCCCGCCCGACCCCTCTCAATCCTGCTGATCTTGCAAAACTCAGCATCAACCAATGCGCTCGATTCAAAGAGTGTGATTGAATTTGAATCATAAGCAATTGGTCATCTGTCTTCTACAAAGATTCTGCCTATGAAATCACGAAAGCGTTTGGAATAGAGCTTTGGATCCACAGCCGAAATGGATGTTGGGTCCACTTGTAATGATTTGTATGCATGTTCGAGCTTCTTGCTGATATCATAATCTTGTAAAATGTCGATGATTCCAAAGTAGAGAACTACATCGTATGTTTCACAGTTTCTTGAAGGTGTCAAACTGTTGAATCCGCCAGGTGTATATTGGTCAAAATCACTTCGTCTGCCCATCCTCTCGGCTCTTGCTGGCATGTTTGCTCCCAGCCTGATCAACGGTTTCCTGATAAAATAAAGTCAACCATTACCTACACGCCACATGGAAGCATTTACAGGAATATTTTTTGCAAATTTTGAGAAGAAAAGGTCAATGTCAAAGCCAAAACATGAACAAATGTCAAGAAATGCAATTAGCAGGCAATAATAATACATAAAGGTCCCACTAACAAATCTTGTCTAATGCAACCACATCAAATAGCCAACCAAGCACCAATTCAAATTAATTATCTCCAACCACCATGACCCAAACACCATTCAAAGAAATTGGTTGTCAATTTAAAGACCATTAAAATAAATCAACCACCATGACAGTATCACAATTAAACCAAATGAAAAAGCCCAAAAATTACAAGTTCACGTCGATAATTTTTTGATTTAGACACAAAAAAAGATGAAAAACATACCGGCCAGCTAGAATGTGATCCATGTTTTGTAACTCAGCTTCAAGAAACCGACACCCACGCATGAACTTTTCAGTTTGGTATGAATCATTCTTTCCTGAAACAGGGTTATGGGTTAACAAATAAAACTTAAATTGAAGTTATAAGCAGTAAGGAATACATTATGTTGAAAAAGAAGACAATGAATATTACCATTCCGCAACACAAAAGGAGATAATCCCATTTCGTCACCAGTATTATCATCACGAAAGTGCATCCCAACTAGAAGACTATAATCCATTATTCTCACGGCTTCAAGAAACTCGCAATCTCTGTTGATTTGTCTGAAAGTTAACACATTCAACATTTTATATAAGCAAAGTGATAAAGAACAAAAGATAGAACAGCCCTCTACATGATGAAAAATTTACTAACTTGATTAGTTCATTGAACCAGTTTTCTTGAAGGCGAAACACGTAGTTGAGGTCAAGATCTTTAAGTGTGGTGGTTTCATCAATTTCTTCCTCAGGTTTATCAGTTATGCGCCCATGTGATGATCCTTTAAGATCAAATCTTCTATGGATACGATACTCCGAGCAAAATAGATTGCCCATCACAATAAACCGAGTCTTGACATGGAAACAAACGCATATCATTAGACATTGTTGCATATCTAGGCTACTAGACCCGTGTTGGATATGCAAATTGAATGTGGTTATTTGACATCAGATGCAATGTAACAGGCTTGTAAAAATGGTGGTTGGGTGATGTTTTGATGATGTAATAATCATTATAAATCACCAAACATCAAAAGTAGAAAATCAGTTAAAAAATGCACATCCAAACACCCAAAAAATCATTCAAACAAGAAAGTGCAAAACCTTTACGCCGCCAATGGGTTTGACACAATGGACACCAAAAAACTTTGTGACAAGAGAATTCTCATAACTACGAACATGCTTGTAATAGCTTGGCAGCATTTTGATTAGGACCTGAAAGCATGTTGCCAAACTTTAGTTTCAAATGACAATATATCAATTGTTTCATTAGGGAAAACAATCAATCAAGATGATCTTTTTACCTTAACTTCCGACTTTTTCACAGTTTTGATCATAAAACGATCATCTTGTGTCAAGTAAAAGAAGCTCCCACTCTTCCCAGGTGAAGAAAGCTCCCGAAGAGCATCGTTCCCGCAAATTGCTAACATATAATCTGCTGGATCCACCTGGAACAACTCCCTCAAATGTCTGAAATCATAAACCATTAACAATTTCTAAAGAATATACACACATTGCAGTTAAATTCAGGATTCTATCAATTGAACTTAAACAATACCTAAACACTACTGGGCAATAATCTTTCCACCGAAACTCCCCAGATTGATGCGGTGGCGTGACCTTTGATCCTTCTGGAGGAAATCGAGTCCAGAACTTCTCTTTTGGATCAAAATCAGTAGTCTTTAGGTCCCTTATAATGGAAGCATGTTTCCCAACCGAATACCTATTACAAAAACCCTTTTGATTATCCATAAACAACACTAACCGAACGCACAAATTCAATTCAAACTGAAACCAATTCAAAACTATTCAACAGATCAAAGCTTTTACCTAATACCCAATTGAAGATTAAGCATCAAATCATAATGCTTATGCCCTTTCGATATCATCTGCCCAGGCTTCTTCACCTCTCCACCATTGAAACAAAACGGATTCCTCCTGAACTTCCTAACATCATCCCGACCAGCATCCCTATACAACATCGAAGCTTCAGCATTATCAATTATATCACAAGTAATATCACCAGCTTCACCATCCGATTCCCAAATACAAATCCGCGGGAAAGTCCTTTCGGCTGCACTACCTCGCGATCCAACCGAAGATCGCTTCTTCGCAGTTGAAACCACAAAATCATCCTCCAAAAATGGTGCAGAAAGCTTATGAGAAAGCCCAAATTTGTGTTCCTTTGGGCTAACGTTGTTACCTGGGTAGAATGTCCCGTTTAGAATCTGTTGAGGTTGAAAGGGGTTCTTGAAGTTAAAGGTGTGTTCTTTACTCCAACAGCCGATGTAACACCCACCATCAGGCCAAGTGAAGATCCCATGACCTTTGGGAACACCATTTTCCCAATTACCATCGTATCGATTCTTGTTAGCCCAAATCAAAACCCCTCTGCCGTTAATAACGCCGTTTCTCCACTCTCCAACATACTCGTTGCCGTTGCTCCAGACGTAACGCCCGTGACCCTCTTGCAAATTCCGACGCCATGAGCCTTCGTAACAGTCGCCATTGCTGTAACGCTTGTGACCCAATCCGTGCTTACGATCGGAGGACCATGACCCACAATACGACACCCCATCGGACCCCGTGAACGAGCCCGAACCCTCCATTCTACCGGACCTAAACTCACCCTCGTAGGTCGCACCAGAGGGCCACGAGAACTTCCCTTTGCCAGATGCTTTGCCCCTTTTCCAATCCCCTTCGTACACACACCCATCGGACCATACGTACTTCCCCGATCCGTGAGGCACGTTGCCGGAGAAGCTTCCGACGTACCGATCCCCATTCTGAAGGTGCTTCGTAGACACCGTAACTTCGGTTTTAGGGGCTGTCGCCGGAGCAACACGACGTGTGGAGGCCTGAGATCTGCTCCGGTCGACGGAGACTAAAGGTTTAGGCTCTGTTTCTTCTTGGGGTTTCTTCTTCTTGATGGTGAAGATGTTGTCGGTGCCTTGAATCGATTCCGGCATGGTGGGTGTCTGTGAATTGGGTTAAGATTGTGAGAAAATTCAAGAAATTAGCAGCATTGTGAAGTGAATCTTTGAATTGTTGTAATCAACAATGAGGAGTAATTGTTGAGAAGAAGAGTGATGAAAATGGGAGACTGAAAAGTAAAGATTATAGGGTGGGTTAGAGAGAGAGAAAGCAGAGGGAATAGTGTAGTGGTGATGTGGTGTTGTCGCTTATTACGTTTTGCTTGCATTGGAAAACGTTAAGGTTGTGCGTTGCCTCGTGGTTAATACCATTGCCTTCGTGTATTTTAGGCAACGGATCACCTAAACACCCGTATAATATTACAGACATCTTATGTGGTTGAGTAGATAGCTTCGATCTTTTAAATCTGTTTTTTTTAATATTAGTGTTTTGTTATTGTGATGATTTGACAATTTGGATACTAAAAGATTTGATGTGTTGATTTGTTATTTAGTTAAACTATATATCTACAACAAACCAAAAATATTATATGGTTATAATAGAAAATGCCCAGAACAATTTATGAACTAGGGCAGGGTATTGGTTCTCTAATTCACATGTGATCGGATTGATGGTCATTATGCTCTTGTGGCATCCGTAGCATGTTGTGATAAATATTCACATATATGATTAACGTAACAAACTCTGATCACTATTGGCGTGGCAAAGGGAGGACCACATGGCTTAATGACAACATTTGCTTAAGGGTATTAATAAAAGATGTTTTCTCTATTTTTCAAGATAATATTCATTTCATATTCTTTCCTTTTATATATTTCACAAAAACCACAAACAAATACTTACTCTAAAAGCAAAGTCAGAAAACAAGGATAATCCTCATATTCACCCTAGGTGAGGTAACAATTGCTTTGTGCGTAGGTTATTTATCATTAGATAACTACCGTTCATACCTAAAAGCTTGGGAGATTACTCCATTCCCAAAGAGGTCTAGCTTTACTCATTCATTCGATTTGTATTTTGTATTGTAGTATTATGTTTATGACTCAATGAATGTTCATTTTGTTGTCAATGTTGTTCTCATGACTTAAAAGTTGTTTACGTGTAGATGACAACACCTCATGCGTAAATGTATTTTTGTTGGGTTTCGTGTGTAAGTTTTAAAAACTATTTTAAAATAAATGATTAGATAACTATTGTTCATACCTAGAAACTTGGGAGATTACTCCATTCCCAAAGAGATCTAGCTTTACTCCTTCATTTGATTTGTATTTTTTATTATAGCATTATGTTTATGACTCAATGAATGTTCATTTTGTTGTCAATGTTATTCTCATGACATGAAAGTTGTTCAAGTGTATATGGCAACATCTCATGCGTAAATGTATTTTTGTTAGGTTTCATGTATAACTTTTAAAAACTATTTTAAAATAAATGATAAAAAACAAGAACCAATCTGGTTCAAACCCTAAATCGCCCACTAGAAGTTCAATTACAAACCTACTATTCAAACATACAAACCCCAGGATGTTTAAGAGTTATGCCTTCTTGGTCCTCTTTGTAGATCCCTATCAAAATAGGAGCACCACGTGGTAACAATCCGGTCGCTATATTCAATATCATGAAGATAGAAACCAATGATAATCATTGTGCAAATCTAGGACACTATCCGAACTAACTTGCAAACTCAATCACTGAAACACTCGGATCTGTATTTGGTGACAATGTCGTTGATCAAATCAATGACACATGAATACAAACCTGTATGGGATGACTTCACACAATGGTGGTGGTTCAATGGTATGATGGCGCAAGGCAGCGGAGGTGACGATAGAAGCGATGGTGGCAACGTCCGAGGGTAACGAAAGTTGGCGATCAGCGACAACGGAGAGGTGACGGTCACTAGTGGGAGAAGGGAAGGGGATAGAGTTTGAGATTTTTGGATGTTTCTTGTATGTGATTTTTAAATCCCCATATTCTTATTTATAACCAAAACTTAATCCTAAAATTTTATGATTATAATTACACGGTGATCTTTTTGAATATCCAATAATCACTATATAAACAACAATTTTGATTATATTTAATTGTGTAACCATTATATAATTAATATTATTTAGAGTAAATTATCATTTGCATCCCTAAAATTTACTCATTTTCATTGTTTGCATCCCTATGGTTTCAAAATCTTGATTCACCCCCTACTATTTTTAGTTTCTTCTTCATCTGCATCCCTTTGGCTAACACCGTTACGTTACTCAGTTAAGTCCGTCTCATTTCCCTTTTCTTGCAGGGGTATTTTTGTCATTTCCACTTATCCCTTCTAATATCCTGATGAACCTTTAACCGTTTCCAAATGAGGAAGAATACCGGTTAACTTCGCGATTCACTTCAACCACAGGGATTTTAAAGTTCCCATAGTTCACCTTGCCCTACTTTCATCTCTTGAATTTGTTACACTACTGTAATCATCATCAAACCTTATCTTACTACCATCATACCTGAAAATGCATAAGAAACACTATCACCATCGCCACCGGTTTGATTCTTCAAATTATTGTTTTGTCATTTACCATAGAGCGAATTCGGTGGATGTAAACCTTCGAAAACTAAATACTCAGTCGCCATATTCCCGACTTCCATAAATACAATAATCCTGCAAGGTGGAGGGGGCTAACCTTGATTCATAATCCACCGTGATTGTAGCTCGGCAACAAGGACCACCGTCAACTATACCACCTCCACCTCTTCCGATTCCGAGTGGAATAGACCTATGTCCACTCACGGGATTACAACGCCTTTATATAACTATCTAATTACATTACCTTAAAAATTAAAGAAGACAAAGACTATGCTTTGCAATTTATAGTTAAAAGAACACTTTAAAATCAATGAGTTATAAATTGGAGGATTTAAAGTTGACTTCTATGAAGACAAACTACTATGAGAAAAGTGATTGATGTACGGTGTTGGTTTGACGAAAATTAGGGGAAATTGTTCCGAGCATTGGCTTCGGTGGAGATTCGACGGTACACTGTGACGAAATTAGCGAATGTTAGAGGTGGGGAGTTAAATTAGATGGTGGTGACCTTTATTAGGGATTTAGAAAGGATAAGTAGGAAAGGCCAAAAATAACCCTTCAATCAAGAAAAAACAAGAAAGACTTAACTAAGTCATGTAATGGCTTTAGATAAAGGATGCAAACAAATAAGAAATTAAAATATTAGGGGACGAATCATGGTTTTGAAACTATAGGGATGCACACAGTAAAAATGAGTAAAAGTTAGGGATGCAAATGATAATTTACTCTACTATATATTTAACTAACAGTTTATTATGTATATCTTATATATCTTGTTGGATCGTGAAAGGATTATGTATATTAATTCAAGTGATAGTTGGTCAGTTATTTTGTTGGAATTTTTTTTCCAAGCGTTAGATGCAATGAGGATCAAGTGATGAGGCTGAAGAAATAACATAAGTATTAACTCAATGTGGATGAGTTATACTTGATGCGAATGAAGATATATTCTAAGTATGATGATGCGGATGATGAGTAAGTACAGGCAACTTACCAATAGGAAAGAAGAAAAAGAGAATGCGCTAAGGCATTATTCATCAACATTGAGCCAATGCAGATGAAAATTTCCAATGCGGCTGAACTAAGTCAATCAATATGAACAACATGTTTGTAGATCTGCATCAATCAATGTGGATACACTAACGACAATGCCGATGAACAATATCAATGCGAAGACAGATGTTTTTGTACTTCTTAACTAGTAATTTTCTAATGTAATCATGTATGTTTAGGTAATTTAGTCAATAGTAAATACCATATATCAAGACTATAATTAAAAATTTAGAATTCAGATGATGTAGCCCTAGGAACCTTACATTCATATGTTGTGTATTTTGAGAACATTTCAATATATATAAAGAGTATCTTGTGAGTATTTCGATTGTTCTTGTGATTATTGATCATCATGATTCCACCATTATGTTTTAAAAGAAAATTGCGTGTATTTGATTCTTTAAAATCCACCAAGACAATTTGATTTGAATATCGATTGATCTATTGATTTCATTGCAAATCTAAGTTATTCTTAGCTTTAATTTGTAATCAGTCACAATAAAAAACAAAGTTAAACAAGTGTTTGATCATTTTTCATCATGATCTGAAGAAAACATTATTTGATTGAGATTTTGGTTATATTTTTTTTCATATAAACCACAAATCAAAGAATGAAAGTAAGAATTATAGCCTAAGATCAACAAAGGGTTCCTAATAAAAAGGTACTATATCAAAACTAAGCTAAATTGATAGCGATTTGAATGAGAAACTTAAAAACAGTTGATGAACGCTTTTTATCGCCTATATTATTATTCATCGCATTCAACCATTATTCATAGCATTCAACCATTATTCATCGCATGAGTGTTGAATCACTGTTCAATGCATTAGTATTTCGCACTAGAGGGCATAGCTTGTGAACTATGTATACTGTTCACTGCTTCACTATTCAAAATATTGTTGCTCAAAATGTACTATTCAACCCATTAGTTTGAAAATCTTGTTGATTTTGACTATTTTATTAACAATAGGGACAACTTTTGGACTATTGGACTTAAAATCAACCTAAAATCAACATAACAAGTTGACATTGAAGGAAAACACCAAGGTTGGCTATGACAAGACCAAAGTCTATAACAAGTCTAAACCAATGCCATTTGAGGTAAAACAAAATCTCTATAGCCAAAAATGCATTGATGAAATGAAAGGTTAAAGAGAGCATAATCATTAATTAGTAGGCTGAGTTAAAACAAAAATGGTAAAACATGTATTTCAGAGTTATAAAGAGAAATTGCATGTGAGAAGTATACACTTGAAGCTCATATTGAGACTTTGACTGAGCTGTTAACCAAATCTAAAGCTAAACAGTCAACCACTGAAGTGAAACTTGAAAAGTTCCAATTATTATCTGTTATTGCAGAACCGTTAGAAGGGGTGATGCACTTTACAACACAACAACACAATTAAGGAGAGTTCTTTAGAACACTTAACAAATAAAATAGGGAACTGGTTAACTAAAGTAAGAGATGCTAAGAGCACAAGTAAGTGAGAGACAGAACAAGATAGAAAACAACACAAGTATTTGGTTTTCAAGAATGTTGTATGTTGCTTCTGAAGTTCTATTACAAAGTGTTACAAAGCAGATTGCCTTTTGACTTGTGACTATGACATGTCATAGCTCACATCCTAATATATTACAAAAAGGATAAAGTACATAAAGTAGAAAGCTTAGACTCAAGACCTCAATGTACATTTTACCAAAAGCATGGACCTTTTCACCAACTTGTGAAAGTTGGTGAGTCAAACAGAGTTGCAGCGGAAAGGTGGTCCAACTTTATAGAAAAGTAAATCAGATAATAACATGTACATAAAAATCTTCGGAAGAAATTTGTCTTCATAAACTGGCTTCGGAAGACTTTGACTTTGAAGCTTCGGAAGACTTCATATTTGGCTTCGGAAGATAATGGTCTTGGATTCAGAAGATTTTACACTTAGAATATTTCTCATGTAAGATGTAAAACTTCCGAAGCATTTCTACTTCAGTACTTTAGTGCATGCATCTAGAGAGTCTTTGGATGCTTTGAATGTTTTGACTGCATCAGACTTAATGGAATCCTTACAAACTCCCCTAGGCTGATGCTACCAAAACATTTGAAGATCTTCATCAGTTGACAGTCCTTATCATGATGATGACCATGCCCTTCTTTATTAGATGGTCAGGATCACTCAGACTTTCATAGTATCTTCTTATCTCAAAGAGATCATGCAGAGGTAGGTTGAATAAATCTTGCCATGTGTATTCGTTGTGAAGGTCCAAGATAAGATGGGTCTCTTAGAAGCAAGATGTAAGGCCCCATTCCCGGAAACCTCACAGTTGGTCAATCACAGCAATTAAAACATTAAACATTATAATTATGCAAACTTAAGCAACGGAAATGATTTATCAAAAACCATTCATTTCATTTAAAATACTGTTGTTAAGCAATACATCATCATTAATCTATTTACAAAAGAATTGTTTTACTGAATTACAAAACAACAGTAACATAGAATACGAATGGATGTCAGTCTTTCCATGTCGAGTAGCTTCACCCTCGTGCCATCCTCAGCAATAATTACCTGCCAACTGAAAATGTATAAAAGTCAGCGTTGCTGAGTGAGCTCTAGTTTTATAAGTAATAAAATACTTTCTATACGTCTTATATGAAAATACTCTTTTCTGTAAAATACAACTCTGTACTGTATATGCGAGCACGCATTAACTATATGAACAAATATTGTTTGATCTCTTTACTGTATGCCTTGTCTATAACTTTTATCTTTATCTTTCATTTTTTGTATGGACTAATGAGCAATAACCCAACTATATGCGCGATGGAAAACAGGTGATGGGACATCTATATTCCTCGAAAGGGTCAACTATATCCCTCGAAAGGGTCAACTGTATCCCTCGAAAGGGTCAACTATATCCCTCAAAAGGGTCAACTATATCCCTCGAAAGGGTCAACTGTATCCCTCGAAAGGGTTCTGTGTACTATGTACAAGGCCGACCCAATCACCCAGGGCACACTACAAAGGTCCTGCTAATCTCAATTGATTGGCCCTGTGTGCATAATAGGGTAGCTAACCCGCAACATAGTTAAGCTAACGACAACATGGTCGTGTACCTTTTGTAAGCTTGCAAGACTTGTTAACATTTTATTAATGTTCCTCTTCATTTCTTTATTGCTCTTTCACTTTAT
>BJCM01192639.1:0-11175 GCA_018326385.1 Flaveria bidentis
ACACATTAATCCAAGGAAGATGAATCATTTAGTTCAGAATGATTTAGTGAATAGTGTAACTATCAAGAACTTTCAGCTTTCGGATTTTTGCATAGCATGGAAGAAGGGGAAATAGACCAAGAAGGCTCACAAGGCAAAGAAAGTGAATTCCATCGATATGCCTCTCGAGCTTCTGCACATGGATCTGTTTGGCCCTGTCAGCACAAAGAGAATTGCAGGAGATCTGTATTTTTTTGTAGTAACTGATGATTACTCAAGATTCTCTTGGGTGATATTTTTAAAATCCAAATCAGAAACTTTTGAATCATTCAAACATCTAGTAACTACTTTGGAATCACTCTACAAGCTAAAAGTTAGGCAGATTTGATCAGACAATGGCACAAAGTTCAAGAATCAGTGGATGGAGGCATACTGTTGGGAGAAAGGCATTTTACATCATTTACTTTTGCCTACACTCCACAGATGAATGAGGTTGCTGAAAGGAAAAATAGGAGCCTGATAAAGACAGCTAGGACAATGCTAACCGACTCGAAACTGTCTATTCAATTCTAGAATGAGCCAGTGGGGAATGTTTGTTACATGCTCAATCGAGTCTTAGTGGTCAAATGACATCGGAAAACATGTTATGAATTGCTCCAGCGACGTAAACCTAACTTGGAGTATCTAGAACCGTTTGGTGCATCGTGCATGTTGTTGAAGAAAATTCAGATTGGGAAGTTCAATGAGAAGGCAGAAGAAGGGATTTTCTCGGATACATTATACCAGACAAGAGAGTTTACAACAACTCAACGGGTCGGGTAGAAGTGTGGTGCAATGTTGATGTTCAAAGATGCACCACCCCCTATTGGAAAAGGACCCTTATTGGAAAAGGACCCTTATTCTTCTTTGACTATGATGGATTCTTTAAATCCTTCATTCTACCGCCTTCTCATCCTGATGATGAGCTGTCTGCTAGGATGATGTACGGTGTTCTGAACCCTCCACTACCAGACTCGCACCAACTGCTCCATTAAATGATACTTCTAACCCTTCTGAGGGAGACTTTGAAGTAAGTGATTCGTCCTTTGATGATGGAGGAGTTGAGACTGAAATGTGAACTAGGAGGAACAGGTTCCCACCAATGAAAGTACACAAGCATCAAATCCTAATGCCTCTGACACTTCCGAACCTCATACTCCAACAGCTACAGATACTAAACCTGGGTTTCACAATCTGGATACTGAGATAGCTGTTCCACCACTCCCAAATCTCAGATTAATGTTTATCATCCGTTGGACAACATCATTGGGGATGTTCAATCGGGAGTAGAGACATGAAATCAGCTATACTCTGTTGATTATGCCTCAATCATGGAAAAAGGATATCTTCACGATGGTGCATATCGATGTTTTGTGTCTTAATTTGAGCCAAAATATGTGAGTGAATCCATAAACGGTAAGGCATGGGTTAGTGCTATGCAAGAAGAACTCCTACAGTTGAAGAAGTTAGGAGTATGGACCCTTATGGATAGACCAAAAGGTGCTAAGGTGATTGGCACTAAATGGGTGCTGAAGTGTAAGAAAGATGACCAAGGGGTCATAATTAGAAATATGGCTCGGCTTGTGGTTCAAGGGTCTTGACAAGTCGAAAGCATAGATTACAATGAAATGTTTGCACCGGTGGCACGGATGGAAGCTATTCGTATCTTTCTAGCCTACACATCCTACATGAAGATTAATGTTTATCAACTAGATTTGAAGAGTGCATTCCTTCATGGTGAAATCCGTGAAACAGTCTACATCAGTCAACCTGAAGGATTTGAGGATCCGTATCATCGGGATAGACTTTAAAAACTGGACATGGCTCTTTGCAGGCTATATCAAGCCCCTAGAGCATGGTATGAAAAACTCTCAACTCATCTTGTGAAACATGGTTTTCGCAGAGGAGTTATTGACTACACGTTATTCATTAAAGAAAAGGATGGTGATTTACTCCTGGTACAGATATATGTGGATGACATAATCTTCGGTTCCAAAATGAAGAATTATGTATAGAATTCGAATCTTTAATTAAAGCAGAGTATGAGATGAGTGCCATGGGGTAGATGAAGTTCTTTCTTAGATTACACGTGGATTAGACACTAAAAGGAATATTCCTGCATTAGACCAAATATGAAGGAAATATCCTTAGTTGCTTTGACATGGAGAATGCTATAGCTGATGGAACTCCACTTGCCACAAACCATGACGTGGCACCCGATGAAAATGGTGATCTGGTTGATTCCACCATGTACAGAGGAATGATCGGATCTCTCATGTACCTCACAACCTCTCATCCTCATATCATATACGTGTCTCAGTTCTAGATATCAGGCAAAACCAAAAGTAAATCATGTCATCGGAGTTAAACGGATTTTTCGTTATCTGAAGGGTACTCTAACACTCGGGTTGTGGTATCCACATGACAATGACTTTGAGCTTACAACGAATAGTGACTCGGACTATGGTGGTTGCAAGATGAGTTACAAGTCAACATCAGCGGGATGTCAGTTCCTTGGTAGACGGTTAGTCACCTGGCAATGTAAGAAGCAAACATCAGTTGCTCTGTCAACATGTGAAGCTGAATACTTTGCTGCAGCATGTTGCTATTAACAAATCATTTGGATTCAACAACAAATGTGCGACTACGGTTTGCAATTTTCTACCACCCCTATTTTTGTTGATAATTCTGCTGCAATTGTTGTCACCAAAAATCCAATCCAACACCCTAGAACAAAACACATAGGTATTAAATATCACTTTATACATGACTGTTTTAAAAAGCAATTAATCAATGTTGTTAAAATTAATACTGATTTTCAACACGCCAACCTCTAAAAAAAAGCATTTGACAAACCACGGTTTTTATATCTTTTAGAGGTTAATGGAATGAAAAATAAATGTGATGTGATTCAAGAAGAAGAAAGTTTTTAGTCCGACAATTATTTTCTTAGTTTATTAGTTATTTTCTTTTATTTTACTTTTATTATATTTTCCTGTCTATTAAAATCCGAAAACCCAAAAAGATTTCCCGTCTATTATTTAGAAAACCCATTTTCTAAATTGGTGTAATTATTTAATTGCATGATTAAATCATCAATTAAATATTAATTGGTGTTTGTTAAGCTTATTATTAGGTATGACCCGAGTTGGATCATAACGTACTAACCACATCAATATTCTATGTGTCTTGTGCATAAAGAATCCAACAATCTCCCACTTGCACAAGATTCATAGAAGATTGATGCAAGCAGTAAATACCGCCTAACAACGGTTTACTACCGTTAATACCCATGAGTAAAAGCCATTCAATAACATCATCCCCTTAAAGTATCCAACTTGAAATGATTTAGGTGAATCAATCATTTATCCTTTTGTTACAGATGTCATGTTAAATCCAAGGACACAAAATGATCATTCGTTGTTGATTTAACTTAATCAGGACTTAGACATCTTGCTCTCAACGAATAAGAGGAACAAATTCCATCTTGACTACATACGTTTCTCACAATCACCTCGTGTCACGCCTGAACATAGCCTTATGTATTGTCCATTATTTTAGAGTAGTGAAGAACTAGCTCAAGGTATAACATTTGGTGAATATCAAAACCCAATATGTATCTCAGGTTGGAGGATACCAAATGATATTCTCCTTTACTCAAATTTACTTATGATCAATCTAGAAGATTCCATGTAGTAAAATTTGAGATGTGGGTCAGTCCAATATTTGTATCTCACAAATATCTATGAACTTTGGCAGCAACCAATTGCTCTATATTCATGCCTTATGAATATCCACCAATCCATGTTCATAATAGTCTTATGTTCATATTTGTTCCCACAAATATGACCGACTACGGACATTTAGAATAATAAACATATTCATGGATATATACATGCTAAAAGGAACTCAACTCAGAATATTACAAATATATAAAGATTTAAACATTACATTGTTCCAAACTTTTAAATACTAAATAGATCAATTGCAATCATTAGAAAATCAAAGTCCTAAGGCACAAGTATGACTTTCATGCTTTGCCCTTTCAAGGAGCTTAGTGAGTGGATCTGCAATGTTTTGATCGGTGTGAACTTTACGAATACACATCTTTCCTTTTTCAACTTCATCCCTTATGTAGTTGAATCTCCGCTCAATGTGTCTATTCTTTTGATGTGCACGGGGTTCCTTGATTTGTGCAATTGCACCCTCATTATCACAAAATATTTCTAGGGTGTCTTGAATGGTAAGGACCATCCCTAGATCGGTGATAAATTTCTTTATCCAAGCAACTTCCTGAGCTGCTAATGAGGCAGCTATGTATTCGGATTCTGTAGTGGACAATGCTACCATGTATTGTTTTGACCTCTTCCAGGACATTGCTCCTCCATTCATAATGAAGACATACCCCGATTGTGATCGAGAATCATCTTGATCAGTTTGGAAACTCACATCCGTGTATCCCTTTACAACGAGTTCCTCTTCACAAGTCCCGTATATTAGAAACATATCCTTAGTCCTCCTAAGGTATTTCAATATACTTTTAACAGACATCCAATGGCTATTACCTGGATTCTGCTGATATCTGCTTGTCATGCTTAACGCGCATGACACGTTCGGTCTAGTTCATATCATCGCATACATGATGGATCCTATAGCAGACGCATATGGAATGTCCTTCATTCCATCTTGCTCATCCTTTGAGCTTGGACATTGAGATGTACTCAATATTGTCCCTCTTTAAATAGGTACGATACCTTTTTAGAGTTTTCCATCTTGAACCTTTTCAGGATTTTATCGATATATGTACTTTGGTTTAGACCTATCAACCCCCTCGATCTATCCCTATAGATCTTTATTCCTAAAATATAGGTGGCTTCACCGAGATCTTTTATGGAAAAAGAACTTCCAAGCCAGGTTTTAACACCTTCCATGGTTGGAATATCATTTCCAAAAAGTATTATGTCATCAACATACAATACTAAGAATGTAAATATGCTCCCACTAGCCTTCTTATATACACAAGCCTCGTCAGCGTTCTTAATGAAACCAAAATTCTTGATCTCTTCATCAAAATGTTGATTCCACTTCTTGATGCTTGTTTCAATCCATAGATTGATCTCTTTAACTTGCATACTTTATTAGGAAGTTTTGGATCGACAAAACCATGAGGCTTAACCATAAGGACAAGCTCATTGAGATGTCCATTAAGAAAAGCGGATTTCACATCCATTTGCCAAATCTTATAGTCATAATATGTAGCTATGGGAAATAATATCCTAATTGACTTTAGCATTGCCATAGGCTAGAAAGTTTCATCACAATCAACCCCTTGAGTTTGAGTGAAACCTTTTGCTACAAGTCTTGCTTTGTAAGTATCCAAGTTTCCATGAATATCACTTTTCTTCTTGAAAACCCACTTGCATCCAACCGGTTAAGGGTTAAATGGAGAGTCAACCAATTCCCAAACTTGGTTGTCATACATGGATTGCATCTCTACGTTCATGGCTTCTAGCCATTTGTCACAATCTGAATTGGACATTACATCATGGTATGTAGTTGGCTCATTGGAATCAACTACATAGCATTCATTCATGAACAATCCATATCTTTCAGCTGGAATGCTAACTCTACCAGATCTGCGAACGTTTTGTGTGTATTGATCAACCTCTTAATCATCATCAACAACCTCTTGTTGGTTTCTAGTGTCAACCAAATGGGTATCGGCTTGTGCATCTTGATCCTCATCAAATTCCACTGTTCTATACGTTATTCCTTCCATAAGGAACTTAGCTTCCAAGAACTCTGCCTTTCGAGCAATAGTTACCTTTTGCTCTATTCCATCAAAGAAGTAGTATCCTATACAGTCTTTGGGATATTCAACAAATATACACTTAGTGGATCGACTTTCCAACTTTTTTTAGGTGTTTAGCTTAACATAAGCTTCACCACCCTATACTTTCAAATATGATAGTGATGGAACTCTTCCATGCCATATTTCAAAAGGTGTCAAATCCACTTTCTTGGTCGGGGCCATATTCAAAATACGAGCCGCGAAGAGCATTGTGAAACCCCAAAATGATAGAGGTAGTGAGATTATAGCCATCATAGGTCAAACCATATCCAGTAGGATTCGGTTTCTCCTTTTGGACACACAATTATGTTGTGGTCTTCCAGGTGGAGTAAGTTGTGATACGATTTCAGAACTTCTTAGATAATCCTAAAAACCCTCACTTAGGTATTCACCTCTTCTATCTGAACAAAGAACTTTGATAGTTTTATAGAGTTGATTTTCTACTTCATTCTTGAAGATTTTGAACATTTCAAAAGTTTCATGTTTTTGTGCCATCCAGTACACATAACCATAGTGACTATAATCATCGGTAAAGGTAATGAAGTATCTTTCACCATTTCTAGTCATTGTCTTAAAAGGACCACATACATCTGAATGTATGATTCCCAATAAGTCTTTTTCCCTCTTGTTAGTACCACTAAAGGGCGACTTGGTCATCTTACCTTGTAAATAAGATTCACACTTATCAAATGAACCATTTTCATTTGTCTTCAAAAGACCATTCTTTTGAAGTGTTTGAATCCGATTCTTGTTTATGTGACCAAGACGACAATGTCAAAGATAAGAATAACTTAAATCCATTTTAAGTTTCTTGGTGCTTGTTTTGGTATAATGAGTTTTTATAGGATGAATTACCATGAACCAATTCATAGATACCATTAAAAGGCATAGCCTCGAAATAAAATACATCATCCTAAAAAACATAAATACCATTGTTTACAAACTTTAAATCATAACCATATTATTTTAAAATGGAAACAGAAATTATGTTCCTAGTCAAACTAGGAGCATACAATATGTTCTTAAGAACAACTTTCAAACCATTTGAAAGTTTCAAAATATAGTCTCCTTGGGCTTCGACACCAACTTTTGCTCCGTTGCCCATGTAAAGAGTTGTGTCTCCGTTCTTGAAGTTCTTATTTCTTTTGAACCCCTGTAACAAATTACAAATATGATTTCCACATCTGGTATTCAATACCCATGTGTTTAAAGAAATAACATTTAAACCAATATGAATCATGAAAGTTGTACATGAGGTTTGCCTAGCATCCCTCTTGTTTCTCAACTCTTTGAGATAGGTGGGAAATTCCTTTTCCAATGTCCTATCTCACGTCACTCAAAGCATGGATCGTTCTCCGTTACCTTAGGCTTCTTACGCTTAGGCTTTGGAGGTTCTGATTTAGCCTTCCCTTTCCCTTTGCCTTTGATGTACCCCATTCCTTTGGCAACATTTTCCTTGGGATCGGGGAATTGCCTTTTCTTATTGCCTCCCTTATTGATCGAGAGAATAGGTAGAACCTTTCTACCCAAACCTTCCTCGGCTGGTTTGAGCATTGCGTGAAGCTCACCATTGCTCTTGTCCCACCCGTTCATATTCTAATTCATTATGAACGTCTCAAACCTTTTGGTTAGGCCATTAAGGATCAAATCCATGGCCAGCTCCTTTGAGACGGGACAATTAATCCTATCGAGGTGATCAATGTGGCTTTTCATTTTAAGAACATAAGATGATACCGATTGGGTTTCTTCCATGCGACACGCATGAAGCGCTCGAACCATTTCGAAGCACTCTACCCTAGCTTGTTGAAGGAACATTTACTTCAATTGGGTAATCATGTTATATGCCCCATGATGCTCCAAGTCCTTTTGGATTTCGGGAATCATAGTTCCCAACATGAGGCAGGAAACCTGAAAGGAATCCTTAGTGTATTGAAGCCAATCATTATAGGCCTCAACATCCTCGAGGTCGGGTTGGTCAGGAATGGGATCGTCAAGGACATAGGCCTTTTTCTCTTGCTTGAGAACAATTCTCAAGTTTCAAAACCAGTCCATAAAGTTATTATGGTTAAGAGAATCCCTCTCTAAGATGGTTCTCAGTGATAGTGTATGGACGGTCGGGTGGTAGGATTATTGTTTGCGGCCATTTCTACAAAAATTACAAAGTTCATATTAGTATTTCTAAAAAAAATTCATTTTAATCAATAATACCCTTTACATGTCTCATAGAGAATTAATAATTAAAATCTTGAATCCAACGTTACATTTAAATGATGGTTAGGTGACCTTTATCCCATTATTTAAATTAACAAGGTAGTCAACATTTGACAATTGAACCTATTGCAACTTCTAGCTTTATGGGATCGGTTAAAAATCTTATGTTTAGTCGGCATGTAAAATCCCATCAACACGATTGTACGCAATGCTTCGGTGACCCTATGCACATGGTTTCCAATTCATTTCATCCTACTTACCCACACGTGTGAGTTTACACATACAAGTGGTTAGGTGACCTTTATCCCACAAATATGTTAAGCCCACCTCAAACACACAAGTTCCCTAGAAGTGGTTAGGTGATCTTTATCCCATAAATAGCACTCATGTGAGTCGAGTGTGGTGTGAAGGGATGGTGTTAAACTTTTTTCCAAATGGATTTTTTTTAATTAATTCTAGTTATGAAAACTCTATGTACCTTGTATTCGCATGCTTTCAAATACATGGTACCCTACGGTTCTTTGTAATAAAACCTCTTTTATTTTGAAATCATTAATCCTTTTAATAACTTTTATTAACATATTAATAATTTAGAACCATGAAAATTCAGCTTGTTATGATTATTTATTAAGATTGTAAAGCATATCCACATATCAAACAATCAACATAAAATGGATAATCAAACAAGCATATACAAAATAACCACATGTGCATAACCATAGCAACTTAGGTGACAAAACTTCTTTGCCATCACAAGTGTGGTCATAAGGTCCTTTCTAAGGGTTAATAACAACACAAAGATAGGATCTCCAAAAACCCTCACTTGAAATTGCATCCAAATGCTTCAAGTCCTTCTCTTTGTTCCTTCCTTTTGTGCTTCCAACTTGTGCATCTTCATTTACAAAATTTATATCCTAATACAAACTTTTATGATAAAAGAAAATATACCTAGTCTATTTATTACATCACCATTGCATGAATAAATAAATTACAACAATATACAAGCACAAAAGAATAAATATTACAACTCATAATGAAAGAAATCAACCAAAACAAATCATTCATCCAAAGCCAAATCAACACAAGGTCAAGGTTAGGTTATGCACCAATATGAAACATCATATACAACATATAAGAACCAAAATAAATCCCCTTTTAACCCTAAATTTTCAACCAACATAAACCAAGAATTTAGGGTGTTTTTGTCGAAACAAAACACAATCAACCATTTGATATCTTTCTTTCAAGGTTTAATCACAAGCATGTAAGATATAACCTTGGAAGGTTGGGGATTCATTATATCACTAAAAAAAATCCCCTATTAGGTTGTTAAAACCCCATAAAACCAATTTTACAAGGACAATATAAGCTAGTCATCCACATATCCAGCTCTAGATGCCAATGTTGGGTTTGTTGGACCATTAACATAGTTTCTTAACCATTTAAACAAGAAAAAGAAGTGGAAACAAACCTTAATATAATGTTTTGTAAATTGCAATATAAGGAACTTAACTTCATATCAACAAACCCAAGAACATAGGATCAAATATATGTGTATGAACTAGCTATCAATAAGAAATAACTACCAAAAGAACATATACAAACTACCTTTCTAGAGCTGCTAAAAAACGTGGTTTTGATTAAGAGAATTAGGTTCTTGAATGACCAAAACACCAAGGAGAGGTGTCCTCAAGCTCCCATACCCACAAACATCAAACAAACACCTTGTTGCTTGGATTTCAGCACCAAATTCTAACCAAGATAAGCTGAAAATTAAATTTTCTGCTTTGAACTTATTTAAGAAATTAGAGAGAAAAAGATGGTTCTTGCATGTATGAGAGAGACTCCAAAGATGGAATGTGAAACTAGTGAATGTGGTGTGAAGTTCCCAAGCAACAAAAGGCCAAAAGGCCGGATAATGGGGCGGCCGAATACCATGTTAAAAAGGGTTTTCCCCCATTATTAAAACACCCATTAAATCATTCACTAGTTATATTATGAGTTATATAATTAACCCTTTAGTTGTATAACTTACACATACTATTATTATTTGATGTTATTTAACCAACTTAAATAACATTACATATAATGTCCATGAACAAAATATCCTTATAAGTAGTTCTATCTCACATACGATTTATTTAGAAATTCCACTTTCTAAATTGGTGTATTTATTTAATTACATGATCATATCAGCAACTAAATATTAATTGGTGTTTGCTAAGCTTGTTATTGGGTATGACCCGACTTGAATCATAATGTACTAACCACATGAATATTCTATGTGTCTTGGGCATAAATAATCCAACAAAAGGATCACGTCTGAGGTGATCAAATGGTGTTAAATTAAACGGGTCATGTCTAATACGATCAAAGGGCAGAATGTTATAATCAAAAGTTCAAATTTTTAAGTGTTTGAAAATGTATGAGGTCAAACTCATAAGTATGAGCCAATCGCATGATTGAATCATAAGTATGAGCCAATCGCACGATTTAACCATAAGTATGAGCCAGTCACACGATTGGACCTTGAGTATGGGACAACCATGCGATTGGATCACAAGACTGAACCAATCGTACGAATGGATGAAGGAGCTTAAGCCAGTCGCAGGACTGAACCCCAATCGCACGACTAAAGCATGAGTATGGGCTCAGTCGCATGATTGAAGCATAAGTATGGGTCCAGTCACAAGATTGAAATTTAAAATAGTATAAATAAGGGGGTCAGTCGGTCGTAACCCTTACCACCTTTCAAAGTTCTCTGAAATCGCCCATACACACATACTCTGCACAAATTTCATTTGACTGTTATTACGAACTCATTGAGATCCTAACGTGTGTTCTACTCATCTACAGGTACTAGGCGACTGAAATCAATCTAAATGAACATCTTAATTGCATCTTAAGGACCGATTATGTCACACCCCGACCGACGGCAGAATCATCGAGGCGGACGAATGTGAAACGATTGCTCATAGCACATGGAACTAAATAAGTTGTAATAATATTAAATATCATTTTTATTTAACATTACAAGACAATTAAATAAATACAATGCAATCAAGATCTACACAACAACATAATACTATCAATTA